>VMBQ01001178.1:5104-128166 GCA_007657795.1 Dreissena rostriformis
CCTGTGATATACTGACCTTGTTTCCATGTGCTATGATATGTTGGAAGAACTGGCCACTAATTCCCTGTGATATACTGACCTTGTTTCCATGTGCTATGATATGTTGGAAGAACTGGCCACTCATTCCCTGTGATATACTGACCTTGTTTACATGTGCTATGATATGTTGGAAGAACTGGCCACTCATGCCCTGTAATATACTGACCTTGTTTCCATGTGCTATGATATGTTGGAAGAACTGGCCACTCATTTCCTGTGATATACTGACCTTGTTTACATGTGCTATGATATGTTGGAAGAACTGGCCACTCATGCCCTGTAATATACTGACCTTGTTTCCATGTGCTATGATATGTTGGAAGAACTGGCCACTCATTTCTGATGATATACTGACCTTGTTTCTGTGCGCTATGAGATGTTGGAAGAACTGGCCACTAATTCCCTGTGATATACTGACCTTGTTTCCATGTGCTATGATATGTTGAAAGAACTGGCCAGTCATGCCCTGCGATACTAGAACACTCCCATCCCCTGGGTATACTTCCACAATCTTGGTTGCTTGTAGCCTCACGACCCTGGTATGGAAATAAAGTGTAATTTTTGTTTTAAATAATCCAATAATTTAGTAACTGTTCAGATGGACGGGCATGCCAATCCAATACATAGGAATATTAGACGGACATGTGGTATGGACAAAGAATGCTTGCTAAAAAACAAATGACCA
This sequence comes from Dreissena rostriformis, assembly GCA_007657795.1. NCBI lineage: Eukaryota > Metazoa > Mollusca > Bivalvia > Myida > Dreissenidae > Dreissena > Dreissena rostriformis. Next base: position 5,829 of record VMBQ01001178.1, read on the forward strand.
TGAAGATTGGGGGAAAAATGTGACTTGTAGAGTGCTCACAAGGTTTCATTATAGCCATATAAGGAAAACTGCCCTGGCCACTTGTGGCCATGTTTTTCAACTGACCGGAACCATTTTTTAACTCAGCCCATATGTCATAATTTGGCCATATTTCTCAATGAACTGGGACCATTTTTGAACTCGGCCAAGAAATCATTTTGACAAATTTCTAAGAAAAATTCATGAAGATTTATTTGTCACCACTAGAATGTTTACAAGGTTTGACTTTAGCCATATAAAGAGAACTGCCCCACCCCCTGGCAGCCATGTTTTTCAACGGACCAGACCCATTTTTGTGACCCAGTTTAAACTCTGCAGAGGCATAATTGAGACCAATGTTTTGACAATGTTTCCAGAAGATTGGCCTCTTGAGTGTTCACAATGTAAATGTTGATGACCGACACATATGACAAGTACAAATATATCAAAGTATTGCTGTATACAAGTACAAATATATCAAAGTATTGCTGTATACAAGTACAAATATATCAAAGTATTGTTCACAACGCTGTTAAATAATCTTTTTAATATATCTATAACATTATAAGAGTTATTTGCATTATTCAAGTCCAATAATAATTACAAAAAGTCTGCAAAAGAGTGTGTGCATTCACTCATTTAATGACAAACAACGACGTAAGCAGCAAACATCATGTTTCTGGAGAAATAAACTCTCAGTGAATATTTAGAAAGTTATTTTTAAGTTATTTTTTTCATATGTAAATGTTGTACTTATGTTTAAACCACATTTTTGCAGATCTGCAATACGTCTAGTTTTACCATCATTTACATTCTCTATGAAGGAGTTGACGTATGAATTAGCTGCAATGATAGTGTAAACTCGGACCGCCCAATACAATGATAGGGTGAACTCGGACCACCCAATACAATAATAGGAAAAACTCCGACTGCCCAATACAGAATTTATCGGATGCATGCGCATCTAATATGGTGGAATAGTTGACGGACATGTGGTAAGGATGACAATATTTTATTGTATGATATAAAGAGGTATAAAATAATACTCTTAATGTGTACGAATTGTTTAATAAATTGCATTTACATACTACATTCTTTTAATTACACTATTAAGTTGTTTTGAAAATCAGCAAAAGCATATCACATCAAAGGCACATCAAAGAATTATTTGACACACACTTTAAGGGACACTACTCAGTTCTTCAACTGAAAAGGGACACTACCCAGTACTTAAACTAAAAAGGGACACTACCCAGTACTTCAGATAATAAGGGACACTACCCAGTACTTCAACTAATAAAGGACACTACCCAGTTCATCAACAAATAAGGGACACTACCCAGTACTTAAACTAAAAAGGGAGACTACCTCCTACTCCAAATAAAAAGGGACACTACCCAGTACTTCAACTAAAAAGGAGCACTACCCAGTTCTTCAACAAAAAAGGGAGACTACCCAGTTCTCCAAATAAAAAGTGACACTACCCAGTACTTCAACTAAAAAGGAGCACTACCCAGTACTTCAACTAAAAAGGGAGACTACCCAGTACTCCAAATAAAAAGGGACACTACCCAGTACTTCAACTAAAAAGGAGCACTACCCAGTACTTCAAATAATAAGGGACACAACCCAGTACTTCAACTAATGTAAAAAAAAAACTACCTGTAGATAACTCCATCAATGAGAATCACTTTGAGGCGCCCCTGGGACAGAGTCGTAGGATCTTCTGCAGGATTTTTGCCGTCATCGTACACATTTTTCCCGAAGACCTTGTGCAGGTGCTGCCCGGGACAGGAAATGGGTAAGGGGTCTGGGACGAGGGACATGCAGCACTCCTTACGATCAATCTTCCGAAGGGATGTCGGGTCAAACTGCTTTTTCAAGAGACTGCCATTTTTATCTGAAAATATCAAATAACTATACAGGGCCTACTCTGCCATTCCACAATTTAGCTATTTGCAACAAAACAAGCGATTCTTCTCTTCATTAATTGCCTTAAACAAAATGAGAATTTCTAAGTCAACTAAAAGTTCAACAGTTAATATCATATAACGTGTAGAACTTGGGAGTTTAATTAGAAATTCTCATTTTATATGTTTTTAGGAAAATGTGAGCCTGGGAATGAGCCATTATTTATTAAATTGTATATATTGTACATTACACAATCTACCTTTATGTTTTATCGTATCTGTTTTCTTTGTCATCATACCCTAATTTTTAACCAGAATTTTTAACTTCTTCGAAAACCTGGTTAAACAACAAAATAACAGACACTACAATACACACTTACACATACCTGGTAAAACTTTCTGATCACCCTTTTCTGCGATATCTTTTGCCATTTTGACTGTGTTTCTCAAATATGCCGGACACTCGTCGCATGAAACATGTCGTGTCAGCCAAGTGTATCGATGTCTCGTCTTCGAACTACAGTCCATCCCCTTTTCAGTGAATCCCGTCACCATAGCCTGTTCCAAGCAAACATTATCCTGAAGCAACATGCCTGTACGTATACGTTGATCCTCAATCCAACATGGAACCGATAAGGGATCACATATCTGAGGTAAATCAGTCAATGCCGTGCTACGGTTCTCAGTAACACCATTTTCATTTCTTGTTTTGACGCCAGCCTTTACAGGTTTCGTTCCAAACTGCTCACACAGAAAACTTCCCTCATAATTCTCCCCACATTCCTGTTGTTCCAGGCCATCAGTTGGCGTAGAAAATGGCCGGAACTTCGCATTATCATTGGTTGAGGCGTTATGCAGCGTAAACGGACTGCCGCTTCCGGCACTCACTGACTGTGGACTGTCCGCACAACTTGCTTGCGTTATTGGCGAAAGATTCAACCCCTCGCTGATTTGAACATTCTGCTTCTCAATATCTGGTGTGAAAGATCTCTGTTTTCTCTGCTTAGAATTGGTATAATTGTTACTTCTTTCAACCTCAGTTTTGTCATCAGATTTTCCAACAAAGTTTTTCACATGTGTATGACCTTCAAGTTCACTTCTCTTTCCGGTATTTAACTCATCAGCCTTCTTACACGCTCCAATGCCTGAATTGCAACGATGAAGGGTTAATAAACAATCTACGGTAAAACGTGATATCAGGAATACATGCATGTATCACCTCGTTTGCATATGACTAGTTCAATGACTTTGTTGGACATGTTTTACGTTAATGATCGTTAGACTTAACAACACATACTTAATGTTTGGAAGCATTGACAAGAAGTATGCAACATATGACCTCCAATGATTTTCGCGTAAACGTGTACTTCATCTAGGAGCAAGATGTACATATATGAGGCTAATATGCATGGGATAAAACGTCTCCATGGTCAAAATTTCAGTTGATATAGGTAACCACACTGGTGTTTGTTTTTAACTGTACACATTTATATCTTTAAATAACTTTATTATTAAATTCAACAACTACTGAAGCCTTATAAAACATTTATTTACATGCCTAGATCTTAAACCAATATTTGTAGTAGTAAATCCCATGATTAATGGTAGTATATTATTAATACCTTTTCCGGATTTCTTTTTATCACCGCTGAGGTGGGACAGATAGCAGATGGTGAAATCTTGTCGATGAGGGGAGAGCACTAAACTCGCAAATTCGTCCTTTGACGTTATCGCCACGCTACAGTCTTGGCAAACCTCTGTGCATTCTGCTGTAACTTCTTTAGGCCAGGCAATCTCACGAATGTTTGCGTACAGGTCCTGTGTTTATAGGAAATATGATTTAGTTAGTTTTAACACATCAATTTGCATTAAGCATGAACAGGATCAGAAACACGTTTCAACAATATTATAATTATGGTTTCTCTGTATTTTTTGATATAACAAATGAAAAAAATGATTTCACTATTTAAATCTGAAATGACATCATTATTTTGACTTTATAACATTATTTATTATTCCCATGATACATTGCTGGTTAACTTGTTTATGTGGAAAAGCATTCAATATTCAATACAAGGAAATTAAACTTAGTTTCAGTAGATTTTCACATTTTAATCCATAGAAAATAACAAATATGTTGGAGGTCGTATAGATTGAAGGACAAATAAGGGCAAATCAAAATGCCCCCATCTGAGTGTGCTCACATAAAAAGGTACATAACAACACCTGAGAAAAAAAATCCAAGCCAAATTTTAAACTTTCCAAACCACTAGGAAACTTACCACAATTTGATCTTGTTCCAACAATTCCTGGCAAAGAAATGGGCGTTCTGCAAACCTGCGACATAATTGTGATTGCAACAGTTATTGAATGGTAACACAGTTTTACTATTATTTTTATTTTGGAGGTTAGAAGTACATGTACTTCGCAGTACTGGAATGCAAATAGGGAGAAGTACAACGTTAATGCAAACTCACTTTCAAAAGGTAATTGAAATGTAAATCATTTTTTTCATAATTTTTATGTTCTTATTATTTGGGATGTCATAAGTACTTCAATCACAATACTGAAAACCAAATAGTGGAAACTTTACAATTACACACTTTCAAGAAGCCTGGGTAAAAAAAAAGCCAAGTATATATTTTCAATACATATACCGGGTAGTAAGAAAAGTAGCATGATTTTAACATGATAATTTGCGCAAGTGCTCTAAAGCTAGCGTGAAGACTGAAAGTATTATTTCAAACCAAAACAAACCAAAACATCGAGATTTAATAACACACCTTCATGTGCACAATAATGTATTTACCTGTTTCTGAAGTCCAGCGCAGCTAGCAGCAAGTCCTTAAATTGACTGGTGGCATACTGACACCTTTGCTGTACAGACTTCATCCCTGAAATTCAGTTCGTACAAATAAGCCGCACTCTGGGAAAAAGGGGCTTAATGCATGTGCTTAAAGTTTCGTTCCAGATTACAGCTAGTCTGTGCAGTCTGCATACTGATAGGCTAATCAGGGACAACACTTTCAGTCTAACTCTTTCAGTGCTGGAACCCAATTTTGAAGGCCTTTGCAAACAGTTTGGATCCAGATGAGACGCCACAGAACGTGGCGTCTCATCAGGATCCAAACTGTTTGCTATTCTGATAGTATTCTTTGGAAAAAAATCGAAGAAAATGCTAATTTTAGAAGTTCAGCAGACGACATTTTAGCAGACGACAAATTTCCCAGCATGCAAAGGGTTAAACTGGATTTTCCTAAGAAGATACTTCCTCTAAAAAAAAAATACCATAAAAGTTGAAAGTGTTGTCCCTGATTAGCCTGTGCAGCCTGCACAAGCTAATCTGGGACTATACTTTTAGCACATGCATTTAGCCCTGTTTTCCTAGAGGGGGGTTCAAATTCTTTTAATTTTACAGTAAAAAAAAGGAATACTAACATGAACAACTACTTTATTGACATTTAATTGATACAATAGTGGCAACAGTTTTTCACAAATATGCATATTCAAATGTATTCAATTTAAAGGAAAATAAAAAACATTTCATACCATATTTATTGACAACCAATATTGAATGATATGTAAACAAAGTGTGTTTTTATCTAAGAATGGAATATCATTCTTCGGCATATGCATTTCAACTGTGTATGAACTGTCCAGATAATTACACTGTCAGCATTTATGAAAATTAAGCAGGCCAGTTAGTTACTGACAGTTCCTACAAAAGATGAAATGAACGAAAAACACAATGAAAAACAAGATGCATGTATGTTGTAATTTGAACTTTCTTTGAGCTGTAACTAATAAGTCCCTGTACATTAATCAGGTTTCACTTTCATTTGTATCCATTGACCTGTGATAAATGTTTTCACCAAACAATAACGTCATTTCACAAAAAATGAATTAAGTTCAATGATGAAAACAATGATGTCATTTTGCAAATAATCAATGAAGTTCAATGATGTGAAAAGTTTGCATAGAACCACTTCTATATAAAAAGGTTGTACTATATAAAAACTATTTAACAAGTCAATTTACAAACTCAGTGGTTTTATTAGGGATTAAAAAAGGTCACATAGGTGGATTATCCTACCAGAAAGCAGAGTTTATGTAAATAAAAAAAATGCTTAAAAAAAAATATATCCAATACTTGTCAATGTAATTATTTCATTTCATTTCTATTATAACTGAACTTTAGCTGTGAAACACTGCTTACTATTAACATGTATTCTTATTTCATTTTGTAGTTGCATTTCATTTTTTAATTGTATATCAGAAAAATGAATAAACGTGCACCTGCCCTTTTCAGAAATTGCTACGGACAGAAATGCTGGTAATGAACTACTCAAAATGCCTAACCAGAACTAGGGGTATGAACGAAAAGTTCCTATGAAAGACAAGTTTCCCAATCTGCATTTCATTCAAAAAGAAAATAACTGTAAAGACTTTTAATAGTATAAACATACAGATTTTGTTTCCACCCATTTGGGAATGGGGCCGCGTCCCTTTGGATTGGGAAAAATCGCGTTGTTTTGGGGAAAATTGGAAAATTAGTGTGTTTTGTTTTTTTTTACTAACAAATACTTTAGAATTGAAAATAAAAGTGATGTCAATATTACATTTACTAAGGTTCAACTTATTGCAACTTGATGGGAGATTAACAAAATGTAAAGACCTATTAAAAAAATATCTATATATTTTTTTTTTATCGGGAAACCTGCAAATGGGAATTTTAAGTTCCCATTTGGGAAAAATATATACTTTTTTCCATTGGGATTGGGCCCCCCTACCGGACCCAAAATTTGAACGAAAAAAACACTGACATACCATGCACAGGGTGAGCCTCCTGCATGCAGTGATGCGTGAACGATGTTCCACAGGGAAGTACGTGCAAGCGAGACCCGTCAGAGTATCTGACCTCAGTGGCATCATTGCTGTACAACACCATCATTGTAGGACGCACTGGCATGATGACTACAACACCATGATTGTAGGACGCACTGGCATGATGACTACTAGTGTCCTGAAAGATTTGGATTCTTGCTTTTTTTACTCAGCTTGAATTGACTGATCTTCGCAGTTAGGGAAATGGGTCATTTGTGCATAAGATTGGATTGGAAGATTCACATGATGAAATTTTGTAAGAGTTTTAAGGAAACTGAAAGTTTTCACACAACCCATGGCACAGCTAAAAAGTACTTATTATTCACGTAGATTAAGTTATGTACCTCCCTGAGTGGTTTTATGTTTTTTGTTTTTTGTTTTATAGATTTGACCTGGTGACCCTAGTTTTTGAATCCACTTGACCCAAATTCAATTTTGTCCTAGTTATTTTGTCAAAATTAATATTATGACAATGTTTCTTCCAGACTGAACCATCAATTTCTCTTCCAGAGTGGTAACAAGTTGTTTTTTTAAGATTTGACCTTGTGACCTAGATTTTGACCCCCCCCCCCTTGATCCAGATTCAAACTTGACCAAGAAAATGTCAAGATAAATATCCTAACCTGGTTTCATAAAGATTTAGGCATGAGTGGTTATACAGTTTTTCAAGGATTTAAACTGATCATGGCACGAAAATAATATGTCCAGTAATTTTCCACTTATCGATGTCTTATTTGTACTCCTTCTAATTATGGAAAAGAAGATTGTTAAATAAATAATGTGTATTTATCATGATTTGCATCATTTAATTATAATAAATATGACAGTTCCAGACTTCCCAAAATCCATTGGTGCTACTGACAAGACCAGCACATTTTGAGTTGGAACATAATTGATTCAGAATAAACCGAATAAACACGCTGCTCAGACACCTACCATGACCTTTTTTTTAATCTGATCACATTATTATACAGTTAATTTAATTTGCAGTTTCAATATATATGAACTTAATTTAAAGTCAAACTCAAAGTCTTGAATAAACAAGATATGTGTTTGTCAGAAACACAATGCCCCCTACTGTGCCGCTTTGAAAAAAATAAAAAAATAAAATAAAAAATTGACCTTTGACCTTGAAGGATGACCTTGACCTTTCACCACTCAAGATGTGCAGCTCCATGAGATACACATGCATTTAACAATTATTTTTTTTACCTTTTGACCTTAAAGGATGACCTTGACCTTTCACCACTCAAAATGTGCAGCTTCACGAGATACACATGCATGCCAAATATCAAGTTGCTTCAATATTGCAAAAGTTATGACCAACGTTAAAGTTTTCGGATGGACGCACAGACTGACAGATGGATGGACAGTTCAACTGCTATATGCCACCCTTCCGGGGGCATAAATATAGGATCTGGCATGAGTTGTCATATCATACCATATTTTATTAAATGAGTTCAGGAATTTTGTTAGTAAGCGAGCCTTTGGCGAGCTTATACTAACCAATTTCCTGGACGAGTTTAATAAAATATGGTATGATATGACAACCAGTGTCAGATCTTTTTTATCACATGCTTTAAAATGAGCAAATTAAATAAATATTTATGCAAACACAATGATAAATCCCGAATGTTGTTTACATTTTGTGATGTCATTTGACGTTGCAACGTCATTTCAGCAAAATAACCAAAAAGCGATTGGTCAATAAACGAAAACTAAGCCAATGAAAACGCTTAAAAAGAATATTAAACATGTGTAATATAAAAATATATGTAAGGTTATATTACATGGGAAACAGGGTATGGCATGTGATAAAAACATGTAAAATGGAATATTATATATACCCCTAGAACATAATACGGGCAAAAAGCCGCCGCATAGCAGCAGACGTTGACCGCTCATACATACAGGATTTTGACATATAAAAAACATATAACTATAGACATAACCAATGAACCTCGAAATCTTTCATTACGCGTCATCTATTTTCGCTTGCTATCAATTAATCATAAAGCATCAAAAACACTTTGGAATAATCTATATCACATGTAAAAACATGTTCATTTCCAATTGCACGGGTGCGTTACAAATATTTTTATGTGATAAATCATAAACATTGCAAGATGAACCGAGTTAAATGGTATAAACTAATAACTTTATAAACTGTTTATGCAATTAACTTTAAAAGTTGATAAAATAATTGATTTAAGACGGTTAAGGGATAAACAAGTGATGCATGTTTAGCATTATTTAGTTTTTTAATTAAACTACCGGTATATGCAATTCTATAGAATTGTTTATTTTCAACTCTCATGTTTGCAATTAACGCTGAATTTCTAATAGGGCTGTCACGAGCCGTGAGCGTATCGTGATATATCGCGATAAGGCAACACTGTATCGCGATACCTATCGCGATATTTTACAGAATGTATATCTGTGAAGAAAACAGCAGAATAACAGGTTTTACAACTTTATTAAACTCAATAATCTGAAAACACTGGTATCATGATATGACTAGAAACTGTAATGAATAAGAACAATCATTTTCTGGCAAAATGTTGTCAAATATCACTTTTCGCTTTTTTGTTTTTCACAATTTCATACTCATTGTTATTGTTATTCATGTTTATTCAGACAATGTCCGTCATGTTGTTTCACAATAGCTGTGTCTACAATCTGTGTAAATCAGACGCTTCAAGGACAGGTTTAAAATGCGGAGCCAGCGGGGCCCATTATTGAATACCCGTAGCGTTCTGACTTTTCCTCAACTTATTCAAGATCTCAAGATAACATGATTCTGAAGAAGAAAAAGAATGCTTGTGATAATTATGAACTTATTTGCACATAGGAAATCGGTCCCAACTTCAAAAAAGTTACAGAAACATACAGGCTTGTATAGCTCTGTATTTCAAATGTGAATGTTAAACATCTACACGTGGAAGTGCTTGCTTGACCTGGATATTATATAACGGATTATTTATTTAACCCTTTTTAATCGCTTCTAGAGTTTTAAAAACGATAATTATATCAAAATATGTTATATTTTTATTATCTGTGTTCATAAAAGAATGATTAGATTAAACAAGAGCATCGCATAGCGGGTGCCAACGCTTGGCTGTGGGTACTTGGATTTTGTTTTTTTGACCTTTGAACTTAAAGGTCATCATTGACCTTGACCTTTTTACCACTCAAAATCTGCAGGTCGCTGAGATACACATGAAAAACCAAAAAAAGTTTTTTTTACCTTTGACCTTGAAGGTTGACCTTGACCTTTGACCACTTAAAATATGCAGCTCCATAAGATACACATGCATGCCAAATATCAAGTTGCTTTCTTTAATATTGCAAAAGTTATGGCCAATGTTAAAGTTTTGGGACGACAACGACGACCACGACGCGGAAGACGAGAGGGCTATGACAATTCCTTGGGTTTTCTTTGGAAAAACAGCCAAGCTAAAAACTGGTGCGGCAACGCCGTACGGGGATGAGATTTTTTTAACGACATGCAACGCGATATACTGGTTTACCGGTGAATTGTGACAGTCCTAATATCTAATGTTATATACATTAATTGTTTAAGCTGAAACTGAGTATATACGTTCTTATTACTTTTTAAAAGATATAAAACGTTGATGAATCAAAACTATAATACAAGTTCAGAAGAAGTTGCACCAAAAAATAAAGGAAAGAAAAGTTGTATTTAATAGTAAATATTTTTCTGACGAACAGCCTAAAACTCCTTCATGTACAAAAGATATGTACTCCGTTTAGAAATCCCAAGCAGTCTGTGCAGAATCGTTCATTCCACACAAAAACACAATTACGAGTCTATGTGTCTGTATCGCTGTTATCTTGCTCATTATACATTTTACCGAAGTAAACAATTATTGATTTCATGTACCATATAAACATTGTTGATTAATTTTTTAACATTCCACGGTTATATTCATGTGTTGGGTTTAGAATGATATAATATAATGTTGACATTGAAATCATAAATACTAGCTTTCACTGATTTTTCTTTCTTTGTAAAGTACCGGAAAATGGCATTTTCCCATTCTCGGAAAAATTACAAATTTCCCAAAAAAAAAATAAAAAAAAAAATGCAACTTTAGTAAATTTACTTGTGCAGCTCTATGGCTAGAACCTTAGTTAATATAATATTTATAACTTGACATCAGTTTTTCTCAATTTATAGGTATTTGTTAGCAAAAAATCAAATACACCAATTTCCCAATTTGAAGATTTCACGACGCGAATTTTCCCAATTTCAGGGTTTTCACGACTCAATTTTTCCCAATTTTGAGGTTTTCGCGACTCAATTTTTCCCAATTGGACCGGTACGGGTACTTTTCCCAATTGGGCAAAAAAATTGCTGGCTTTAAGTAAAATTAAGTCTTTCTTTTATTTCCCTCTTCTACTTAATCTTCCATCTTATAAACATACTGACATCTCTGCATATTTTGACTATTTGGAATTATAATTTCCTCTTTTCATGGACCACAACTTAGCAGGAGCATGTTTGTCAAAAAATGTTGTTCACATGATTCAGTTATTTAATTCTCGCAGGACTAGACAAAAGCATTGGTGTCGCACCTCTGTAAATAGAAAATGTAAAGTTAGATAAAAGATATGATGTTAGGGCAGTGATTTAATGATTTTGAGAAGATAGCCCATGGCTTTGCAATTGGAAATTTGAGCGGCATTTTCAAGAAATTGGGAAAATAAATTCAGCAGCCTTCTTTTTCGCACGAAAAGTCCACTGATTTGGGAAATTATACTAATTTGATATACCTCTCTATGATAATTCAAATTAAAAGAATAAAATCATAAAAATTATTATAATATACTNTTTCAGATGATGTACATTTGTTTGATGCTATGTTTAAATAAATCATTTTGAAACATGTATACAGCATACTGTTACATTGATGTTAACATTATTATATTATTTTGGTTATCTGTGCTGTTGGTCATGTTTATCAAGTTGAAACAATGTTATTTATATACAAAATAAAGCTTTTTAAATCTAATGAAGGCATGCCTTATGAAGTTACCTATTGTTATTTATGTATTTACATACTTTTAAAAGTAATAATACAGTCAATGACATTAATATAGTAAGGTTTCTTTAAATGATGGTCTTAAATGATTGTTCTTATTATACAATATTAATAAAGTTGCAATAACCGACGGTTTTCACGCCGCGAAAAAGTGGCGACAACTTTTTTGGGGCCAGTGAAACCCCTGCTGACACATTACATTATTTTGATTATGTTAAATCATTTTATGATTGAATCAACAGCTTTATTTGACTTGAGACATTTAATGAAATAACCTGTTTCCTGTGTAGGACCAGTACTTGGCATCTTAAGGGTGATCTAAAGAACACTTCCACTTAAAGGATCAATGCCGAGACCCCCAAGTCACTTAGTGGACACCATATCTACTACGCCGCAGCCACCAAACCAGCTTTAAATTCCAGAGGCTGAAAATGCACACAATTATGAGATATTAAATGTTAAAGCTTGGCAGATGTTAAACGCTTCATCAAGCAATACATAACATTTATTTTGGCTGAGTTACTTTATTATTGAAACAATTATAATGATTTGTACACAAAAATTTCCAATTATTTATTACAATATGTGGTTATCAAATAAGCTTTTGCCCGTAAATTAGGTAGCACCTATTATTATATTATAGCACATATAATCATATTAGAAACACGTATGAAGACAGTTTCAACCATCAACACTTAACTATAAAACAAAGAAAACAAACTTTGTCGAATTGTTCTCAAATCTCACAAGCTAGTGTTAATGTTAAATATCAAAGCACAAAACAAAACTGGCGCAAGTCTCGCGAATATATATGACAATCTGATAAACTGCCTTACCAAAATTATTCCTTAACAAAATTCAAGTCATTATTAATAGAGATTTGATTTAGTATTTATATGGCAAGCCATTAACATAATTTGATGTGTCTGCGCTGATTATTTTTTTTATGAAAGGCACCGTGTCCTATGTAAACAAACAAGTTTTAAAATTGTTCCCGAATATTGTTTAGCGTTTCCGTCTTCCAGGTTACAAACAACTAAATGTATTTTTATTAATTATTTGCGAATCCCTACAAATTACTAAATGTACCCTAATATTTTTCTAATAATATTTTTTTTCCTCGGCTGTTCATTTTATTCCATTTTATAATTTCTAAGAAAGGAAGTCTGAAAGATAGTTGGGCCTATAAGCAGACAGACAGACGTACGAAAATAGTCGCCGTGGCGTAGTGGATATTGTGTCCGCCTAGCGATCGGGAGGTCACGGGTTCTTTCCCCACTGTTGGAGCGTTCTTTCGATCTCCCCAAAAGAAACCAATTTTAAGTACTGGTTCTAATCCCAAGAAACGGGCTCGAGAGCGTTTCAAATAAGCCTTTGGCTTTCTATGCAATCGAGCTAAAATAAATAGGTTTAAACTAAAATAGTTATGCCTCCTATGTATGTATCCAAAATCAACGACCTTTCAATTACTTTTTACTCGTTCAACAAGGTGTAGTGGATATCGTGTCCGCCAAGCGATCGGGAGGTCACGGGTTCGATTCCCACTGTGGGAGCGTTCTTTAAATCTCCTCAATGACACCAAGTACTGGTTGTACCCAGGCCCAAGACTCATTGAATTGTCAAATTGCGTCGATGCTCCAGAGACAGGTACCTTTTTGTTGTAGATGAATTGAAACGCATCGCATACATGTATACCAAACTTTCGTAAAATAAAGTTAAGATATAAATAATCAGTGTTCCTTATAGGTATAGCCGAAATTTCAACGTTATCTATGTGCTCTGGTAACATAGATTTAATACGATTCAAAATGCTCTTTTTTATTTGTTGTGGTACTTTTTTGGGGTACAATATATTCAACACATGTTCATGTACAAATTTAGTGTTCATGTGACCTATGGATAGATATCGTTGCGAGAAATTAAAAAGGAATTTATTGTGCCACACAAACATAAAAAGAGCATCTTATATCTTGTTACATCTATGTTACCAGACCACATCTAGCGTTGAAATTTTGGCTATTGCTAAAAGGAACACTGATTAGTTACATGTTAACTTTATTTTAGGTACCGGTATGTCACATTTTTGAGTCAGAGAGCAACTAAAAAATGTTTCCGCAATAACGTCCACCTGTTCCGCAATAACGTCCACCTGTTCCATTCACCATTGTGGATATATGCTTAAGTAAAACAAGCATTTCGATGGGAAAAAAACCCACACACACATAAATACCAATTGAATTGATTTAAAATAATCACGAATTATCTATTATCTATTTGGACACTCTTTGTCCAAATTCAAAGTCTTTAACAACGCATTAATTTATAACAGATCATGCAAAACGCAAACTTATTAAGCATACTCGAATGTATTTTATGCTAAGGTCGACGAGTATTTAATCTTGCTCATTTAGCAAAAAATGTCTACCTAGTTGTAATTTGAGAACAGTGAATGATTTGTCACAGCGTATTTCTACCTGTATTGACAATAATAGCCCTTCCTTGAAATTTGATACTTAAATGTTAAGTATAAACATGATTGGTAAAGTTTGTAGCGTGGTTTAAGACTGTTACGGAAATATTTACCTCAATATTGTTTTAACATGTACAAATGATACGATCAACAAATAAGGATACAATAACGGTGGATTGCTCTCGTGTTAGACAAATGTTATTCAGCAACCTAAATAGACCTTGTTTAACATGGCGGAGAATTCAGGTCAAGAAAAAAATCACTATTTTCATGAGTACTCTTGTGCTTTGCTTCGTGTATTGGAAGTTTAGCACATTTAATGGTAAGTTTAAAGTCGTTATTGGGCATATATACATGTACGTATTAAATGGTTCTTGCTGTATTTTTAACTCTCATACAACATAAAACATCTACTCATGTTCGTTGTCGTATTTTGACAATTGATCCCTTACATGCAAAGATTAAACGCAATTGATTGTACCATTGGCACTTAAATTAAATGTAGGCTTACCTGTGTTCATTTCGCAAAGAAAGTAACCGTTGTCAAGGATTTTGTATAAACTACTTCTCCACGATTTTAAACCGCATGAAGGTATACGATGTATTTCAACAATAATGCTGCTTCATGAAATGGCTGCAAAATAAGGGTGTTTCAAAGTACAGACCTACCCGTAAACCGCCCAACCGTTGAACCATTTATTGAGTTGGTCAAAATTATTTTATTTTGTTATCGATTTTATGTGGATCTATTTTTTGTTTGTTTTTAGGTTTAATATTCGTGCTGTAACATTGCGTTGCCTTAAAAAATAATCAAAGTTTAAATACCGAAATATTTTAATATTTGTTCATATAAAGTATCATAACTTAGACATTTTCGGAGTACTAGTATGTATTGAAATTCAGAATTTGTATTTTAATAAACTCACATGCCATTGGCTATTGCTAGATAGCCCAGTTGTCTTTGGGTAAACTGTGCGAATGATCACAAGCAATATTCATATAGGAAAACCGAGCAGTGTAATGAGACGGGTAGGAAAGAACAGACGGTTTAACCCTTTGCATGCTGGGAAATTTGTCGTCTGCTAAAATGTCGTCTGCTGAATTTCTAAAATTAGCATTTTCTTCGATTTTTTTTTTCTAAGATCACAATCAGAATAGCAAATTGTTTGGATCCTGATGAAACGCCACGTTCTGTGGCGTCTCATCTGGATCCAAAGTGTTTGCAAAGGCCTTCAAAATCCGGATTCAGCGCTCAAAGGGTTAAAATATTTAAAAGGCCAAGTTCAAGCCTTCCTTACTTGAGCCCTTCATCCCCAGCCCCCAATTATCCCGTGTTTTATCCCTGTGTCCTGTCATCCGCGATCGTCACAGTCAGCTGAAACTAAATTATTCCTTTATATTAGATATATTATGGTAGATGAATATACTGCGTTCAATACCCGATGGGTTGACCAGACATTCCGTAAACTAGGTCTTTATGGATATGGTTGTTTATATGGGTATTTAGGAGATAGTCATTACCAACAGAGTTGTAGCAAGAAATTGGGTCGCTTGATTAAACGGTAAAAAAATAACCAAGACACAGCCCATATAAATTCTTATAAGCCCAAATCAGTTCAAAGTCAGGGTTTCGGTAAGGTTAATTAATGTGGGCGGATGGGCAATGATGTAACACTGTGTAATTATCAAATAAGACAATCCCTTCCGCATCATAAATATAGCGGGGCGTAAAATATCTAAGTTCCTGTACTACGGTGGATTCTTTTCGCAACCTGAAAATAGCAGTTTTTTTAAAACTCAAAGTACAAGCAGTTTTAAATCAGGATAATTTCACGACATTTATTCGAGTATCTCTGATTAATACTTGTGTTGCTGATTCACTTCTTATTTAATTCGTGTATTTTTTTTTTAATATTAAACAATACAGAATATTTCTTCGTCCATACACGTAAAGTAGATTTCATATTTATTATCCCAAATTTTTATTTGTGAACCTGTAATTAGTTTTATTGCATGTCGTAACAGTCTGTTAATATTTCACCATTATCGTTGTTATCTTTAATATCAACCAGCAAAATGTAATGCTTATTTGTTGTATCCTTCTTAAAAATGAGCTAAAATTAGAGACGAAATTGGGTACTACCTAAACCACGTTTAATTTCATGTTTGTCAACTGTTGGCTATTATATACCCCTCATGTCTACAGCCATTTGTTGCATTGGACACTTTCCGATGTTTTTATTTTTATGTCCACCAGTATATACTGGGGGACATATTGTTTTTGCCCTGTCTGTCTGTCTGTTGGTATGTTGGTCTGTTGGTCTGTTGGTCTGTTTGCGCCAACTTTAACATTGGCCATAACTTTTGCAATATTGAAGATAGGAACTTGATATTTGGCATGCATGTGTATCTCATGGAGCTGCACATTTTGAGTGGTGAAAGGTCAAGGTCAAGGTCATCCTTCAAGGTCAAAGGTCAAATTTATGGGTCAAAATCGCTCAAAAGTGGACATAGTGTTTCACAAACACATCTTGTTTATTTTACTTATTTCAGGAAACGTCGAAGGGACCCCTCCACGCTACCCATCACACGAACTGGACTCTAAATATTTCCTCGAACCGCTCGCCACAGAAGATTTTCCGACGGTGACCGGACAGGCGCCTAAAATTCCTCACATAATCCACCAGACGTACAAAAACGAGTTTATTCCAAATAAGTATGTACCGTTCATCAAATCGTTCAATAAGTACAACTCCAACTGGACCTACATGTTCTGGACCGATGCCTCCGCCCGGAAGTTCATAAGTGACAGGTACCCGGATTTTCTCCCGGTCTGGGACAACTACGCCGAGCCAATCAACAGGGCGGACGCGCTCAGATACTTCGTCTTATACGAGTACGGGGGTGTGTACGCGGACTTGGATTTCGAGTGCTTACGTCCCTTGGATAGAGTAACTATGAAGTATACCGCAGTGTTTCCTCTGGAACCTTTCGAGCACGCCGTGTTTCGTCTACGCATCCCTTTCTGCGTCAACAACGCCATCATGATGTCGCAACCGAAGCACCCGTTCCTTAGGCACATGGTCTACACAATCTCCAGTTTCAGGCCTATGAAAGGAACGCTGGACGTAGCAGGGCCGATATTCGTCACGACGCAGTTCATGCTTTACAACAACTTCTCAATCGGCGAGTTTTACAAGGTCGCCGCGGACCATCAAGGGAGCTCACCGTATCACTACAAAGGGAGACTACCCGAGACGGATCCAAGAGCTGTATACGTGCCCAACACGCACTACTTTATGAACACTCTGGCGGAAAATTGGTTCAGCAAATCTTACTGGCACTACAGACGAGTTTGCTCGAACATCGATCCAACTTCCGGAACACTTGAACGCAAGGCCTGCAACGAATTCAAAGAACGAGAGGCCAGAAGTGAGCAAGACCACTTCCGCTTTACTTATACCAGACACCACTGGTTTTTCACCCACAATACTTTGAACTTTTTACCGGACGTGACGAGATACACACATATACAGAAAATAGTGCCTCATTTAGTGTCATACACTTGACTGAATATATTTTTTTAATTATTTATTCAAATGTTTTACTGTTTACTATTTTTGCATTTGTTCAATACTTTGAATATCCTGCTTCAGGGTTGTTAAGGCCATTGTATTATTTGTATCATTTTAGGCCAAAATAAAATAAATTACCTACAACAGTCTTGAACTTTGTCAAATGCATTCAATACTCTCTACAATCTACGACCTCACAAGGGACTTGACTAGATTCCATGATAACTTTTAGTTTATCCATGTCGCCATTACAATTCAATCGATAATCGTCATTTTTTTAAAATACAGGGCGCAAAGAACATAAATTGCAATTAAAAAATATACAATTTAATTTAATGTACCAACACTATATTTGTACTTATTACTATGCAGTTGCTTGCATTTATATCTTCACGATGTTCCTCATTACTATACAATATTTCGCCAAGTGTTATCGTTTGAACAATTTTATTAATTGGGCACTGCTTTAAATGAGATTTGTATATCGCATCAAACATCGGCTACCAATTTTCTTTCAATACAAATGAGAAACAATTTGTTAATCAAACTTATCTCTTAAATTTATTTACGGATGTTTTCTTTTTTTACTTCATAACGGACATTTGTCATTATTGAAGTAATGAATAAAAAATCTTTCAGTTAATAGAAGTAGAACTCTGATTTACCATCTATAACTAATCTCTTAGTTAAGTCACTGCAGATGTTTAAATGTCCGTCATATCGTTATGATTAAGTGATGTACATGATCAACGTTTAAAAAAAGCCAAGGAGCAGAATTGTCTACACATCTTCCAATAGGATATTTTTTTAGCATGTCATACCCCGCGAGAACAGTTCACGTCAATAGACGCAACATACAATCAAACAATTATATTATCATTATTGCGTCATTTTCTTTCGAAATAAACCAAGTCTGCGTATGCTTTATTTTATAATTAACAATAGACAAAGCAAACAATAGCAAACAATAACCATAAGAAACCCCAAACCATAATAACCTAGAAATGGCGCGGCAGCAGCCGACGCGTATCCCCACGACGCATAACAAAATTTTGGGTGGGCGGGGCGCCACAGGGTTGGTAATGGGGCCATGCATTCTTGAGATTGACCGTATTGTCATAAGAGAAGTTCAATATCAATTAGAAGTGAATCGGTGTAGACATGAAGAAGTTATAGTAAAAGGCAATTTTGGGTGGGTGTGGCCTATGTGGGCGGGGCCATAGGGTGGTTCATGTGGACATGGATGGTCGAGATAGACCTTGGGTACGAAAAAAATATGCCAAAAAAAAAATGGGGTATGAAAAAAAAATTGGGAACGAAAAAAAATTGGGTACGAAAAAAAATTGGGTACGAAAAAAAAAATGGTAGGAAAAAAACATTGGGTACGAAAAAAAATATGGTACGAAAATTAAAATTGGGTACGAAAAAAAATTGGGGTACGAACAATTTTGGGTCCGAAAAAAAATTTGGGTACGAACAAAAATTGGGTACGAAAAAAAATAATTGTGGGTACGGGGAAGTACTGTGTTGTCATAAGAGATGTTCAGTATTAATTTGACGTCAATTGGTGAAGAAGTTATGTTAAAACAAGGTTTTACTATAGCCATATAAGGAAAACTGCCCCGCCCCATGGCGGCCATGTTTTTCATTCAACTGGAACTATTTTCGAACTCTTCCAAGATATTATTGGGGCACATGTTCTGACCAAGTTTCGTGAAGATTTGAAAAAAAATGTGACTTCTAGAGTGTTAACAAGGTTTAACTATAGCCATATAAAGAAAACTGCCCCGCCCCAATAGCTTTTGACCAAGGGGTCAGATCAAAATTCCAAATAGTGCATCGTCGCACATATGCTCATAGTTACCATGTGTGTAAGTTTCAAGGTTCTAGTGCTAATAGTGTAGGAGGAGATGGACAGACAGCGGAGATAACCACAATATCCCCACGCTTCAAAAAGTGTGGGGATAATAATCATTATACATGAAAGTGTCGCATTTAGTTGAAACATTTTCATTTCTGCTTGAAATATGGCGCTTGTCCAGATCTGTTGTTTTTTTGCAAATGTTTGTTATGCAAATGAACTCAAACACACCATATATTTTAGATTTTAGATTTTAGATTTGGTCATGCTATACAATCTTTTGGGTTGGTGTCCAAATGGTACTTTTACTCTGTAGGGTATGTCTACAAATAAATTTGAGGATATGACTATATGTGCGCAGCGCGGCATGTAACTCTTTGCTTTCGATTTCTTCGCATACGTGCTGAACTCACACAGTGACTTATTACATGTACATGTACCTTTTGATGTTATCCCTGCTTAGCTTTTTCACCGAATGTTTCGCTATTTTATATGGGTTTGTTGAAGTACACATGGTCCAAAAGGTGCGTGTTTGAGACAATACTATGATATGTATAATATTATGGTATGTATAATATGTACGATGTGTGTAAGTGTGTGTGTGTGGCGTGCTTGCGTCCGTGCGTGCGTGCGTGTGTATTGTGCTTGCGTATGTGCATATACGTAAAGATCGCCCGTTTGTGATACATGCTTCACCCGTATTGTATATTGTACATGTACCTATTGTAGTTATCCCTGCTTACGCTTTTTCACTGAATGTTTCGCTATTTTATATGGACTGTTGAATTGCACATGGCCCAAAAGGTGCGTGTTTGGGACAATACTATGATATGTTTACTATAATGATATGTATAATATGTACAATGTGTGCGAGTGACTGTGTGCGGCGTGCTTGCGCTCATGCGTGCGTGTATTGTGCTTGCGTATGTGTATATACGTTAAGATCGCCCGTTTGCGATACATGCGTCACCCGTAGTGTATAAGATACCCTGTTTACATTAACACTCTATGCCCTGCGTCTAAGTGATGATTATTTAGTATCCTATTCACTTATGTTTTCCAAAATACGCCCTTACTAGAACAACATTTATTTGAAGCAACTCAAACAATCACGACTGCATGCGCTTGTGTTGAATACATGTATTGTACACTCCTAATGCTTTTCCAAATATTATCAATAATCATTTACTTTATTTACTTCCTTTCTTTCTTCTCTTCTATGGCGGCTTATTATCTCTTGTCTCTTTTCGATCACATCATACTCATGCTTGCTCATCTCCTTCCCTACATCCTCCCCAGTGGAGTAACATGAAACTAAGAAAAGTCAAAGCCAGCTTGAGTATCCCGAAATATAACTTCAGATTTTTAACACTTTTTATGATCGCCATTCACTGTCATCAAAATTACCGGTCTGCCTTCTCTATATATCTTGTTGCTACGAAACGTGCCCATGTCAAGTTTCAGACAAACTTTAGGCGAACCCGATTCCCACTAAGTGAAGTCCAGCTGCATAACACTCTGTTTGTCAGGCGGTTGATTTGTACATGCTTGTTAACGAACTCAATGGTTGTTCTTCTTATCTTGATGCTATCAGGCGATGTCAATCCAAATCCAGGCACACTATCGACGTCTCGGACATCGTCAATCTCCTCAATCACTTCCTCTGTCGATTCCGACATTGACCTAAAACATTATTTCTGATTTGTCCATTACAATGTTCAGAGTCTACTTCCCAAGCTGGATATCCTTTATACTGAATTGAACGATTTTGACATTCTTGCCTTCACTGAAACGTGGATTAATGATGATATTCCGAGTACAGAACTTCTGATGAACTCTTTCAGAGCTCCCGAACGCAAAGACCGTTTGGATAGACATGGGGGTGTAACGGTATAAATCAAAGGAAACCTTTTTCATAGGCGGCGATATGATTTAGAAATAGTTGGTGTTGAATGTATTTGGATTGAAATTACTGTCTCGAACCGGCCTGCTGTTTGGAGCATTTTATAGACCCCCAAATACCACACCCCAACAACATTCCGCTCTCACAGACTCAATACACCTAGCTTTCGATACTGGTATTCAAGACATTTTTATAACTGGCGATTTTAACCTGAATGTCAATGCCCCGACATCAGCATCTAAGCTAAAGTCTATATGTGAACAGTTCTCACTTACACAAGTCATTTCTGAAAACACGCACTTTACAGAATCCTCGGCAAGCTTAATTGATCTCATATTAACATCAAACCCAAACAACATTCTTCTTAGTGGTGTTGCTGACCCATTGCTTACCCAAACGACAAAGTATCATTGTCCTGTTTATGCTCTATTAAAACTTCATAAAAATCGACAACGTACTTACTCAAGGCACGTCTGGCTCTTTGACAAGGGCGATTTTACTAAACTGCGACATGATATTTCCAATTTTTATTTGGACTCATTACAAAACGACAATATTGACACCTATGCAAAAAAACATAACTGACAACATAATTAAATTATTAAGTAAATGTTTACCCAACAGAGATGTCCTCATTCGTACTAATTACCCACCTTGGCTAGACAATAATATACGGCGTCATATTCGGAAAAGAAAACGCGCTTATCGTAAAGCAAAAAACATTAATACACCTTTTTGTGGCAAACATTTAGAACCATTAGAAACAAAACGACACAAGTTATATAATCCTCTAAAGGAAATTATTTTTACAAACTTGCCAAAACATTAAAATCAAGAAGCAAAAGTTCCAAAAATTGTTGGGCCACATTAAAATTCTTTATTAAATCCACAGGGAACTCCGAAATACCACCAATCCAATATTGCAACAAAATAGTTATTGATGCTTTCGACAAAACAAATATTTTAAACAATTTTTTTACATCCCAGTCAAGTATTGACCATTGCCAAATACCCACATTACAGAGAGTCACAACCAGAACCCAATCAAGCCTTAGTCAACTTATTCTTAAACCATATGAGGTAGAACTAATTCTAAAGGAATTGCCTCTAGGAAAAGCTTCTGGTCCTGATGGGATAAATAATCAATTGCTCCGTGAATTGTCCTTAGAATTGTCTGGTCCTCTGAGTCACAGTTTCAATTCCCTGCCAAGTCATATTCAAAATGCCCCATCTATTGCCGCATCTAAAAATATGTTAAATACTAACACTGAACCTTCCAGGAGTCCAAAACATTTTTATCATGGACCGCGAAATCTTCAAAGTTTACATACACGTCTTCGGACCAATTGCAGTTCTCTTGCTGCTTATCTTTTTAACAAAAACATTATTGACTCGCCTAACTGCATTTCTTGTGACGAAATTGAAGACTGCAACCACTTTTTCTTTCATTGTGCTAAGTTCAGTGTAGAACGATTTCAGCTTATAAATAGTGTATCGCAGATATGCTCTCCATCATTATATTTGTTTCTGTTTGGCGATCTTTGGCTTTCTGTCGATGGAAATTGTATCATATTTAACCATGTTCACCACTTCATTAAATCAACCAAGACATTCTAGCCGCCATACATTTTCTTCTCTCTGCTATTCTTCTTCTCCATAAATTTCTACATGACCTTTTACTACATCGAAATCAATTCTTTTGTTTTGTTCATGTTTCCTTTATTCCCCTCAGTTTCCATTTCTTGTCCCCTGTAACATTGCTTATGTTTCTTTCCACTTATATTAGTGGACTTGTATATACGTTGTATTTGGTATTTTGTTTTTGGACTTGTACATGAGTTGAATTTTGTATTTTGTATTGTTAATTTTCTGCGACGTCATGAAATGGCATGCGTAAATTTATTATTTATCGGGAGAGGGCTCCAATAAGGTTCGTCTTTCAGCCGAATCCCATGTCAAATTCATGTAACTTGTGAATATGTTAATATGACGTAATAAATAAGTTTAAACCAAATGAACTCAACTTTGACAAGGGTCTGACTTCCATAACTGAATACATCGCTGTTTATATGTTCTGACCTTCAGCCATATAGTTCTCAGTACTATAAAACTTGTTTGCTGAACATTCATTAACTAAATTAAGGCAAAATATCTAACCTAAAAGTACAAATCACTATTGATGTAAATTTAAAGTGGTAATGAGATATTGCCTTTAAAGGCTTAAACAGTAGACAAATTGAGGAAAACACGCTGTGACTAACCCTTACTTGGTTACTATAATTGATATTATCACGAGAGCCTAATCAGAAAACAAGCAAGGAGAGAACTTGCCATTCAACAATGGCAATCATGCAGGCATTATATATGGCAATACATGCAATTATTCCACCTATTACAAGTGCGCTCCTCGGGGAAGTCTGTTTGCAAATAAACAACGATAATGTGAATATGACAGAGATTCTTATATTACCGACCTTTTTTTTGCAATTCGAATGCGTACTTATTTTGACTATGTCGCTTTAAGAGGCGGTACATATTTTCTGTTGTTTGTTTAACATTTTTAAAACGATAAGTGTTTTAACCGTTCTAGAAATTCGGATATCCACCGTCACATTCAATGGCGTCCTGTTGTTTGTAAAGACAACGAAGGCGCATGCCCGTAGTAACGTGATGGCTGTCACATGAATGTCATGTGTGTACATAGGTCACAGTGTATGTCATGTGTGTAGATAGGTCACAGTGTATGCAATGTGTGTATAGAGGGTCACATTGTATGTCATGTGTGTATAAAGGTCACAGTGTATGTCATGTGTATATATAGGTCACATTGAATTCCATGTGTGTATATAGGTCACAGTGTATGCCATGTGTGTATATAGGTCACAGTGTTTGTCATGTGTGTATATAGGTCACAGTGTATGCCCTGTGTGTATTTAGGTCACAGTGTATGCAATGTGTGTATATCGGTCACAGTGTATGTTATGTGGGTATATAGGTCACAGTGTTTGCCATGTGTGTATATAGGTCACAGTGTATGGCATGTGTGTATATAAATAACAGTGTATGCCATATGTGTATATATATGTCGCAATGTATGCCATCTGTGTATATGGGTCACAATGTATGTAATGTGTGTATATAGGTCACGGTGTTTGCCATGTGTGTATATAGATCTCAGTGTATGCCATGTGTGTTTATGGATAACAGTGTGTGCAATGTGTGTTTATAGGTCACAGTGTATGCCATTTGTGTAAATAGGTCACCTTGTATGCCATGTGTGTATATAGGTCACCGTGTTTGCAATGTGTGTATATAGGTCACAGTGTATGCCATGTGTGTATATAGGTCACAGTGTATGCCATGTGTGCATATAGGTCACAGTGTTCTAAAATGATGGTTAGTAAGGTTCCATTGTTTGTACTTCACGTTGTTCAGCGGCTTTGCCAAAGGTTCAATAAGCCAAAATAGTCTAGGTGGGTCCGAGGAAATATCCCACGAAAGTTTGTATAACCTATGACAAAAATTGTGTTTACGTATGACATCTCTTAATAGTAGCAAGAAATGTAACAGCTTACTTACAAGAAGTTACAATAAAGAAACCTGATATCCGATTATAGTAAGAAATGGGTATATACATTATTGATGCTTTGATTGTTGTTGTTATGTATGTTTGCTTCTATGTGGCAGCATTAATTTAAAACTTTTTTATACGCAGCACCGTGGGGTTACCTTAAGGACTCAGAAAGATCCAAGAGGGATGCAGACACACTGGGTTGTACGTGGACCCTCACATAATTGGTAAAATTACCAATCAAGAGTCTACGGCATATTTACTGCATTCTTAAACGTCGATAGGTTTTTTTGTCAAAACTATCACACCTCTGGCATTCATTCGTACTTCTGTGTCAGTGCATAATTTTGTGAAGTGTAACTCTTGTATTCGACCATACGACAGTAACCAGGTGCATCAGCACAATTGAGTTTCTTTTCGACGTATGTTTTAATGAAAGATCAAATGAAAGTACGGTCATTTCGTGACGATGATATGTATGCAGTCCATAACTGAAGTATTGTTGTGACCATCGAAAATGTTTGAAAAAACATGTTAAAGCGAGCCCATAGCGACATGCGTTTATTCGTGGTTTAACGTATCTTAAACCTATTGAAATATTGCACATTATGTTGGAATAATTTTTATCACGTTCACGATAACTTCTTTCAATAAATATCCAGGAAATGCCATGGTCTGAAATTTAAACTGATGTAGTTAACACATTGTTATATGTACGCTATGCTCCTTAAAGCGTCGTTATTTCTTTGATTATGCTAAACATGGCATAATACTGCGATATGATTGTCTGTCAAAGAATTGTATTTATATATGTTTCGTCCGGATATTTAAGCAGAAACAGTGCCTCGTCGAGCCGCAGCGTGACTACAACTCTAGCCATTATATTTCTCCCCACATGATGTTTGTACACACCTCAATGGTCTAGAAGTGAAGCTCAAGAAGAAGTATAACCATAGCATGACGAACAGTGTGCAGTGGATCGTTCCGTATGTCTTTACGCTTTTAGTTCTCAAGCAGGGCTGGCCATCAGACCAAAAAGGTTTAAATGCAATGCCATGAAGATCCCAAACATGTATACCAAAAGCGCTATAAACACATGAATAATATACTATTGACAGGCATTTTCATGTTACTTGAGAAGGGTATTTCCCAGTTTTTCTGCTCCAATAATTTCAGTAAATCCATTCACACAAACACAACGCATTTTCTTGACAAAGCGTCCATCAGTTAAACTAGAACTTGTGGGAACGTCAATGAGAATTGTACAATGCTACACTACATTCATCCGTAGTGTTCCTGTGTATAGCGGAACTTTAAATTCATCTCATTCATAACGATTTTACTATTAATTATTTTTCCATTTTTCGAAAATAATGCCAGGTACACTATATTTAAAACAAAATACTTAAGTTTTTAGTGTTTCTTAAAGGGGCCGTCCAACAGATAAAGCGTCGTATCGACGCGAAACGATATGTTGGGAAACTACGAGGATTGCTTATATAGCTAAAAAAAAATACATCCGCTACAAACATGAGCGTGGATTGTCGAGTGGTCTAGGCGGGTAGCTTTTTACTCCAGGACTCCAGGAATCCAGGGGTCAGTGGTTCGAGCCCTTTTGAGGGTTACTTTTTTCCTTTTTTTAAATTGTATTCTTGTATTTTTAATGGAGAGTTTTAGTTCAAATCTTTAAATTTATCAATATAAAGCATTTAAAGCATTTAATGACAAGCTTCAATACATGCCAAAAACTGTTGAACGGCCCCTTTAAAACGAGACCAATTATTTAAGTAATTAAAATAATGTATAAAATATCATTATAATTTCATGTCATAGACTATTAGCCCTCGACATGCCCATTGTGTGTGAATACCGTTTACTAGTGATAAAACATGAGTAGTTTGTTCCCAGAACTAGACAAGTCTAGGTAAGCGGTTCACAGAGTATGTGAATAAGTTTGAACTCGTATCTAAGTACAATCGCATAATGTCCATACCAGCGGCCAGTCATTTCGAAAAGTTACAAAATGTTGTGAGTTAAAGCCCCTCTCCCCAAATCCTTGCAAATACATACACTTTGCAGAGATCGTTGCATTGGACATCTTACCGACCACAATAAAAAACAATGGGTAAACAAAACGATTTTATAGTTATTGACGGTTATTGTGGTTGGAATAAACCGAGTAACTTCTCTATGTTTATAACATAATTTAGAAAATTATATATGTCATTCACACAAGCGCTTTCGAACATAAACATAATTAAATGCACTGCATATTTGCCATACAAACAAACATTTACTTTCATTTAGCTGATGCCCTTTCATAATACATCAAATTGTCTTTGGTGGATTTTGGCTTTGACAATGTTTTTGTAATTAAATTATAATCAGAAGGCGTTTGTACACTCTGTTGGTACAACACTGACACCTGCATTGACAATTAGTAATAACTAGACTTGCCATGTGCATTTATCATACCATTACATCGGTATAAACCTGATATTAATTGTCCCGATATAATTTTGTATATCAGTTTAGATATTTCGTGGAATCAACTATAAAGTCATCCTTTTCGCCAAAAACAAATTCAACAAAACAAAAAATTTCAGAGCAAAGTGAAATATATATTTAAAAAACAATTACAGTGTACATAGCAAATTAAACGCATTTTACAAAGAAAATGGAATGTGCTAATGATGTTATAATTAACACGTCAAATGTTATAAAGCATCGTAAAGTGAACGAGTGACGTCACGCGCACCTTTAAAATTTTGAATCCGCCTACTTGTTGGTAAAAGATGGTAGTGACATACGCAATTTAACTATACTTTTGCGCGCAATTGGATTTTCCAGTTTATCCATTTTATGTTGTATGTGCCGGGGTCTTTATGAATTGTTGTATGACTTATTATTCAATTCTTAATAATTAATAGATATGTTCGTCCTTCGATTGTCTGTCTTAATATGATATTCCTTAAATCACGAATGTTATTTCTATCATTTTACTTGTTCAATGAGCGTTAAGCGTTAACAGTTTCTGGTGCGTGAAAGACGTAAATAACTAAGTCGATGCAAAACAGCCCATTTTATTCTCTGCAAAAAATAATGTCCATATAGTTAGAACAGTGATATTCAAGAGCGTACGCACTGATTATATTATCAAAATAACATACATATTTGCATTCACAAATATTATTTGTGATATATATAATTATACATATATGCGACAATATTAATAATCATTATAAATTTATAAATCATACAAAATACTAATCCTAATTTTTCAAGCAGTAACATTTTTCAAACATTAACATTATTCTATCAAATCGTAAAACAAACAAGTTAGTAATGCATCAGAAAACTGTACTATTATTTTTACTGGTATAATACTCATAAAATAGCGAAAATTATAAATACAGAATCCCTACACTTATCCGGACATCGTGCACTTAAATAATATTTCTAAATACCCTATATCGAACTTAGTTAAAATGAATGAAAGTAGCGAACACTAGTTTAAGTATAAAAATGTTTGCAGCAAACAATAATCTAAGTGTGAAAATAAGTTAATAGTAATACAAATCTTACCTGCAAACAATAATGTCCATTTACTTAGAACAGTGATATTATATTATATTTGATCCCTTTACTTGGATAAAGTTGAAAATTCTAAATTTAGAAACATATTAGCAAAATTAAGATTATCTTCTCATGTTCTATTTATAGAAACTGGTAGACACCAAAATATTCCAAGAAATGAAAGAATTTGTAAATTTTGTACACTTAATGAAATTAAAGATGAGTACCGTTTTGTTTTGATATGCCCTTTATATGATAATTTTAGAAATACACTTATACCTGTTTTTTACAGAAGAAGACCAAGTATGTTTAAATTTTTACAATTATTAAATGAGACCAAAAAATCTATACTGATACGTCTTGCTAATTTCTGTATTAAAGCATTTAAACTTAGAGCCGAAAATATAAAGAGATTTTTTTTCCCTTATTGTTTTGTATATGATATCTAGCTGCATAAATGTTTCTCAATCAATAACGGATGTTTGAACATTCACTCAACTTTGTTAAAAAATTAAGAGCCTTCTCTTACATATAACATTCTC
Organism: Dreissena rostriformis; assembly: GCA_007657795.1. Taxonomy (NCBI): domain Eukaryota; kingdom Metazoa; phylum Mollusca; class Bivalvia; order Myida; family Dreissenidae; genus Dreissena; species Dreissena rostriformis. The sequence goes on from VMBQ01001178.1 coordinate 35,205, forward strand.
ACAAAATTCATATATAAGTAAAAATGCATTAACAAAATTGTGTTGTTTTTTTTATTTGACGCATGTGTATTTATTTATTTCTTGATTGTTATTTTGACGATGAGCTGAATATGCTTAAGTCGTAAATAAACTATCTGTTCTGTTCTGTTCTGTTCTGTTCTGATATTCAAGAGCGTACGCACAGTAGTTTTTGCAGAGCGCGCCTTCCTAAATATCAGTTCAGGGTATATGGGCGTCGCCAAGGAGTACATTTCTCAGAATTGCGAACGGGCATTTCCAAATTCATATTCCACGTGATCCCACGTGATCTTACGTGATAGTCCACGTGATACGTGTACTCATTAACTTATTCATATATATTCGGGTCATGACTGTTGACATTAAGTCGCGGAATTTCCGGACTACTTTCGGACGTTCTCAATATGGAGAGGAATTTGAAATGGAATCTTTGGTTCCATTGTACCCGGCTAATGCCTTTTTTCTTTCTTCATAGTAAAAGTGCACAAGGTAAAACTCCGGGGTGAATTGTTATTTATAGAATTATTCTGTTTTGTATCAACGTTCTAGAATAGCCAACGCCTGGCTGTGTTCTTTCATTCATGTATTTGGTCATTTGTTTATTGATTCTATTTTCTATTTTTCCGCTGTTTATGTATTAAATATTTGTATAATATCATAAATTAAATGTTGAATCCATTTGATACATTGTTATCAGAAAGTCAAGTGAACAATTCCTCACATAAAAATAAGCGTTTTTAAAATAATACAATAAATATTAAAAAAAAATTGTTAATTGAAATTAATTAAAACTATGTTAATCAAGATCAATTAAAATTAGAATAAGTTAAAGATAAAAATGAGATAAAACATTATATCATGAAATTGTAATTTTGTTTGGATAACATCTTCCCATCCATCTTTAAATTAGAATTCCTATTCTAATTCATGGGCTGTTTCATTTTATTTGCTTAAAACAATCCGAAAATGTATGGATGTATAATGTGAACGTGGTTGTAATGCATATATAAATCTAACAATAGTATAGACAAAACGGTTAAAATATACAGATTGTATAAAAAGGATTCTTAAATAAACTATATTAGAGAATCAATACTAACAAATAATGTGTACCATCAATAAGACAAAGATTAAGTACAACGTAATTGTAAATGCACCATAATTACAAATCAGTCTATATACATGATAGTTTGTGTTGGAAAACAAAAGAATTATCAAGTGCTTTTTATATAATTAAGAAGTTTGTAATTATAATGTTAAGCATAGGCAACTTTAATAGTCATTTTTTTTTAAGTATGTTCGTTTGGATTCCAACATATACTGTGTTATTTACAGATACATATACACATACATGGGTCAAGGTCTACGTATTAATTCCCAGTTGATAAGTTTTTCAGAATGAAGACATAATTTACAAATTTTGAAGCCGTTTTGTACAGATTGATAGATTCATCACTGACTTCCCCGCCCACATAACATACTATACATTTTGTGTTTGTCATTAGTAGTGTATTCATTCTATGCACCTAAAGATCATTCACGCAAGGTCCCACGCATGCCACACGAACAATTGATGCATTTAGAGCTTATGTCACGACAGAAAAGTAGATTTATATCTATATATAACATAAATGCATGTCTTTACTAGCCTTACGATAATGTCGCCATTTTTCAAAGTTGTTTTTAATAAAAAACAAGTCTTGATCTAAGGTCATTCAATTTTAGCTCACCTGAGCATACAGTGTTCATGGGTAGCTTTTACTATACCGAGACCACTTCCATCGTCCGTCAGTCGGTGCGTGCGTGCGTCCGTTAAACTATTTTTTAAGAACGTCTCCTCCAGCACCGCTGGATAGATCTCAACGGTACTTGACAGAAATGATCCTTATGCGACTCTCTTTCAAAGTTCATGAAATCGTTTCGGTCCGTTGCATGTGCAGGTCACCAGAGCTAAAAATATAATTTAAAAATGAAACTTCAAAAATAGTCTCTCTCAAACCAAAGGGTCAGTGATGCAATATTTGTTGTGCAACATTATCTAGTGGTTCTCTACTAAGCATGTTCAAATCATGCTCCTATGGCCAAATCTGGCAACGCCCGAGGGTAACATGGTATATACAGACTTGGATAGTAAACAGCCTTTAAAAATCTTATTTGAAACCACATGATTTATATAGACTTATGTAGTAAATAACGTTAAAAAGTATTCTGCTATGAACCGCATATGTCATGAGTTTAAGATGTGGTGTGTAAAATCGTTTTGTGGCAAACTACAAAGTTCGTTCAAATCATGTCCCTGGAGTCCAAATTTGACGAGCACTGGGAGTTACTTTTTTCCTTGTATATATAACATGACAATTGCAAAATCCTCTTCACTGAAACATTAAGGTACAGAAGTTTGTTGTTTGTCATTAAACATCTTGTTTCTAAGTTTGTTCAAATCATACACGTATCGTAAATATCGATAAACTTCACATTTTTTTTTATCTGAGACCACAAGGGTCAGGGATATGATATTTGATTTGCAACATTGCATAGTTGTCCTCGTCTAAGTTGGTTGCAAATCATGCCTCTGTGGCCGCATGATTTATAAAGACTTATATAGTAATAAATTCTAAAATCTTATGATCAGAAACCGCGACGCTTGGGGATTTAATATTGGGTGTGCGACATCGTATGGGGGTCCTCTACTAAGTTTTTTCAATTCATCCCTCTGAGGTCTAATTGACCACACCCAAGTGGATACTTGTTGTTAGTAACGAAGCATTGGGTTGTTTTTTTTGTAAATACAAATAAATAATAAAAAAGACAAAACGTTACTATACAAGTGCGATCATTGGTTTATTGCAACAATGTGTTACCAGTTAATATCTTTTTATACTTAATCGTGGCCATTGACATCATTTATTGTACCATTGCTTATTACGTTCGAATAATTATCAGTATTAATTTTAGTTTTTATTTGTCATAATTGTGCATCAGTGTCTGGCAGTTGTTTATTAAATAATTAAACTTAAATAGAACGATAACACTTTTTATACAATATGATACTTTAACGTTTAATGAAATTCCAATAAATAAAGTTAGCCGCGATTAAAAAAAAAAAATATCTATTGAGATACCGGTGAAGAAAGTTATATTTTTAATAGTTTAATATAAGCGATAATGTTGGTGATCGTTTACGGAACCGTCCAATTTCCCCCCGTGGACGCTCATCTTTGCCCGACAAAGAATGAGAGCAATTAGGCATGTTATATTGTAGCCGGGGATACCAGAAAATAAAATATCGAATTGGTTTGTTGGAAATCTATACGAAAAAAAACACATCATCATCAACAACAACAGCGAATTAGAAGAATAAACCATTACTTTTAAATAACTGTTTTTCAATTTAGCTTTGTTATAACATTACAAAAAAGCAAATTTTCTTCCCTGCGTCATTTTGACCCAATTAAATCCGGAACAGCGAGTCATCATCAACCATACTCATCACAAAGGCCAAGGAAATGACCCAGTTATGCTACTATCTGACATTCTCCCTGTCTTTTTTAAAGGTAACATTATTCTAAGTAATTGAAAAGTGAAATTGTATACTCTATACAAAACATTTTGTTTACCGGAAGACTTTTTTTCAATTAATGACTCGACCTTTGTGCAGGGAAAGCATTGACGTTCAGTAAGAAACCACTGTTATGTTAAAAGATTAGAGTCTACAGCGGGAAAATGGCGCGTAGGTGGGTTACAAGCAACTAAAAAACTAAAAAGTAGCGAAAAAACGTTTTAAAAACAGAGAACTTTGATACTTATCAAGTCCTTTCTTACATATCAAATGAATATCTTTTTATATGTTTAATGCACTGAGCGTAAACTACTATAAGAAAAGGTATGATTATGGGGGTCCCCAAGTAAAAATGTTGAACTTTTTTAACTAAAGGTGAAGATTTTACATTAAATTACATTGGGATTGGAATTAGTATAGTGTGTCCTAAACACCTTCTATTGATTGAAGGGACCCCTGGGACGTCGTATATCTTATCTCAATTGCATTTCATGTCACAGAAATCAGTGTTTACATGGGAAAAGCACGATAACAGCTGTAATAATTTCCCTCTCTAGTGAATTCATTTACGTCAAACGATTCCGATCAAATAACCACAAGGTTTTGTATTCAAGTATGTTGATTGTCTACACCTCAGTTGTAAAAAACTATCACAAAAATAATCAATAAGACGGATCAATATAGTTGAGCTAAGGTTATCCGCATTCTCATTGGCATTAACAATTAATGATCAATATAAAACACTTTTATTGTAAATTATTAAGGAAATTATTACAAGGAATTACAGCACATATATTTCTTATAACGCCCTATTACAACTCTTTGTGCATGTGTCGTGTATTGCAATTTAAATAAAATTCAAGTTCATTGCTTTCATTACATGTTTTACAGTAAAAAACTTCATGCGAAAAAGCATCATTATTGAAAAAGTATCAAATTATAAAAATGTTAATCGCTTTTAATTAGAATTTTTTAAATACCTTAAACATCTTATTAGGCGACCTTCAAGCGGTAGTCGAAAACTATTTCATGTTCATTTTATATTTCGTAAACATTTAGTCTTCTACAATCAGTTTTTGCAAAAATGCTTTCTCAGTATTGGATATGCATTTGACAACGTCCTTCACAATGCGTTCTTCAAAAAACTGCTAGAATCTGGAATTAAAGGAACTACGCTGCGGACGTTCATAAATTGCTACACAGATATAAAAAGCGCAGTGTGCGTTAACGGGGTACTGTCTATACCATTTCCGGTTCGACAGGGAGTCAGACAAGGGGGAGTACTGTCAACCTGGTTGTATCTTCTATTTATAGACAAGCTTTTGTGTGATCTAGAGTCATCCGTCCATGGAACCACCACTGGCCACCTTTACACCGGAAATCCAACTCTAGCAGACGACCTCATATGGCAAGCGGTTCGACGCATAATCCCAAGAAACTAGGTTTCTCAGAATGAGAACCTAGGTTATCGCTTGAAGATTGCACATGGCTTCAAGAACCCAAGTTTTCAAATGAGAACCTAGGTTTTCATGAGAACCTAGGTTCTCAATTAGAAACCTAGTTTCTCATGAGAACCTAGGTTCTCATTTGAAAACATAGGTTATCATGAGAACCTAGGTTCTCAGAATGAGAACCTAGGTTCTCATGAAAAACCTAGTTTTTTGGGATTATGCGTCGAACTTGCTTGCCATATCCGTGGTTGTCATTTGGGAACCATAGGTTTTCATGAGAACCCAGGTTTTCAGAATTACGCGTCTTTAAGTTTCACTTCTTTATATTTAATACAAAATCCGTGGTTTTCATTTGGGAACCATAGGTTCTCATGAGAACCTAGGTTTTCATGAGAACCTAGGTTCTCATGGGAACCTAGGTTTCCAGAATTACGCGTCGGACTTCGTATGGCAAGCGGTTCGACGCATAATCCCAAGAAACTAGGTTTTCATGAGAATCTAGGTTCTCATGAGAAACTAGGTTTATGAAATCCCAAGAAACCAGGTTTCTCATGAGAACATAGGTTCTCATGAGAACCTAGGTTTTCATGAGAACCTAGGTTCTCATGAGAAACTAGGTTNCCTTTGTGCAGGGAAAGCATTGACGTTCAGTAAGAAACCACTGTTATGTTAAAAGATTAGAGTCTACAGCGGGAAAATGGCGCGTAGGTGGGTTACAAGCAACTAAAAAACTAAAAAGTAGCGAAAAAACGTTTTAAAAACAGAGAACTTTGATACTTATCAAGTCCTTTCTTACATATCAAATGAATATCTTTTTATATGTTTAATGCACTGAGCGTAAACTACTATAAGAAAAGGTATGATTATGGGGGTCCCCAAGTAAAAATGTTGAACTTTTTTAACTAAAGGTGAAGATTTTACATTAAATTACATTGGGATTGGAATTAGTATAGTGTGTCCTAAACACCTTCTATTGATTGAAGGGACCCCTGGGACGTCGTATATCTTATCTCAATTGCATTTCATGTCACAGAAATCAGTGTTTACATGGGAAAAGCACGATAACAGCTGTAATAATTTCCCTCTCTAGTGAATTCATTTACGTCAAACGATTCCGATCAAATAACCACATGTTTTTGTGTTCAAGTATGTTGATTGTCAACACTTCAGTTGTAAAAAACTATCACAAAAATAATCAATAAGACGGATCAATATAGTTGAGCTAAGGTTATCTGCATTCTCACTGCATTAACAATTAATAATCAATAAAAAACACTATTATTGTAAATTATTAAGGATTTTTTTTACAAGGAAATACAGCATATATATTTCTTATAACGCCCTATTACAACTCTTTGTGCATGTGTCGTGTATTGCAATTTAAATAAAATTCAACTTCATTGCTTTCATTACATGTACATGTTTAACAGTAAAAAACTTCATGCGAAAAAGCATCATTATTGAAAAAGTATCAAATTATAAAAATGTTAATCGCTTTTTAATTAGCCTTTTTTTTAATACCTTAAACATCTTATTAGGCGACCTTCAAGCGGTAGTCGAGAACTATTTCATGTTCATTTTATATTTCGTAAATATTTAGTCTTTTACAATCAGTTTTTGCAAAAATGCTTTCTCAGTATTGGATATGCATTTGACAACGTCCTTAACTCTGCTGTATGGATGCAAAATACCTCACGAAACAACTATTCGAGTACAGTCTAGCGCTATTTAACATCCGAGGAAAATCTTCACAGGAAGGGTTTATACCAGACATATATGAACTAATGAAAAAGTATAACCTTGCTAACTTTTATACAGTTTATTGTAAATCCACTAGTATTCCCCCAAAACTAACGTGGAAACGCATAGCAAGTATCACACGGACAAATGGGCAGTACGCGTCACAGGGGATCCAGAATTTGCGCGATTTATTCTCGTTCACCCCCACATCAGAGCTGCTCGCATCTGGACCGCGGCGAGGACAGCTCGTGAAACAATGGAAGACTCGGCAGCTGTGCGTGTCCTAGTGAACACATGTGAACGCACTCGTGGACATTATTGCAGACACTGTGGTCTAATAGTCCTAGACATCAACAAACATGCCGTCGCCTCCTGCCAAAAACTGAGAGCGTATAGATATGCATTCCTACGTGAGTGTAACATCCTTCCCGACATTATTCCGAATGATATGGTGACATTTCTGCTAACAGCGGCCAACGCCCTCAATTATGAGACAACCTGACGTATATGTACATTCATTTATATGTGTGTTTCGTCAAAGTTACAATAATGTGTTTAAAAAATAAACATACTTTTAATGAATCTTACTATACATACTATGCAGATGTATATAATATTTATGTAAATAATATATGACTTAACGTATATATATATGAATGTATATTTAAATTATATTGCATGTATGTTAAATCACTGAAAAGTGGAAATAAAGAGTATATATATATATATGCTCACAATAAGATTACCAAGATGATCGGCCAAGCGACTTACCACACCCCATAACATACACATGTAATATATGTTTTGTGTTTGTCATAAGAAGGGCAAAACGTGCATTCATGGTATGCAAATAAAGATCATTACCACAGCGTCCCATGATTGCCACACGAACAATTGAGGCATTTAGAACGTGTGTCATGATACAAGGTGGACGTATGTTACGGTTTTTGGGAAGCGCGTGATAACGTTCAGAAAAAAAAATATATAACACAAATTCTCAACACCCACTGCACCAGAGAACAAACGTGTGAGCATGTTGCAACAAATATGTTGCCAATTAATAGCTATTTATAATAAATCGTGGTTATTGAAAATATATCGTAACATTGTTTCTGTAATTTGAATACATTACAAATAAACCATTTAGTATATATTTGTCATAACTGTGAATCAATGTTTGGAAACTGTTTACCAAATGATTTAAAAAAAATTAAAGAAATAATACTTTTATTACAATGTGATACTCTAACTTTAAACTAAAAAATAAATACATACATTTAGCCGCGCTTTGAAATTAATCCTTTAATTTTCATATTGACTCTCTATTTCAGATCAGAAGTCGTTTCACTCCTAGTTTAAAATATGTATTGAAGTCCATGTGACGTACTTTATATTGTTAATATTTGCGATGAACGCTTTACCCAACCCACTACTTGTTCTCAGCAATAGCCTAAAACTAGAGTAACATACAGCTACAGTGAAGAGGACTGTAAAACCACCTGTTTTAAAACAGAGACATGCATGTCCGTGAATAATATACCTTTCCCAAGGGGCTAGGCTTTTTCTAATTAAATATGATGATATATGACAACTTTTTTCAATTAAATAGAGTTGAATCTTCCAGATTGTCATTAATGATTTACAATAATCGTGTTTTTGTTTAGTTCTGCCGTGTCGGAAAAAAATGTCCTGAATAACAATACAAACAAATGCGTAGAAGTTCGTCCGACAAAGGGTCCATAGTAATCCAAAATGTTTTCATAAACACAGTTTATCGATGGACAATAATGCACATGAATATTAATACACTCGAATACATCCGACATGGAATATGTGGCATTATATTAATCGTCATAAATATAGTAAAATGAAATATAAAGGTCATATGCAATATTTCAAATACATAAAGCACACACATATTGATGACGAAGAAATATTTTGCTCGCCTTTGTTTTATTAAATTATTAAATCATCTACGGTATAACGGTATTACGTTGTTTTCTATTTCTTTGTACTGATTGCCAGAGTACCACGCCACGGATTCTTGTATTTTCGTATTTGCATACAAATGGTTACGTGGCTACAATGGTGATAAAAGAGATTTCCATATGTGGTAACGATCAATGCACATTTATCATGCGTTTCCATTTATTACCAATAAAGAACATTATATGAAACACAACGTCTGATATAGAGTCCAGCCTGCAACAGACGTCGAAGACTTTAATGCCGTAGTTCGTAGAATCGGTTTTCCGTATTGGCATTTTGCCAAACGGTTTTCTTCGAGCAATAGTATCGATTGGACACAGACAGACGACATTAGCAGACAACGGTTCCACGCGGAATGTTGTGGCACTGTGTGCTTTAATTCTTGTTCTTTTTTAAATTAAAATCTTAGAACCGTTATGGTTGATATTTCGCTACTTGTCTCATAGACCAGATTTTCAATTAACTACCGTATTTCAAAGGAGTGTTTGCTCTATTGTTTTCTGTCTTCGAGGGAAAGCATTTTGTGTCCGGGATTTTCGTCTATAGAAATCTCAAAGGTATGTAGCTATATTTGGTTAACAAGTCAAAACTGTTGATGAGTATTGTTAAACCTTATGTTTTCTTTGTTTGCTTGTTGATTTGTGTTTGTCTGTGCTTTTGTGTACGTACGTGGAATTAATAGTGTCAAAATGTGTGTGCATTCCTTTTTGGTCCGTATTGCTTTTTACTCATATGACAAAGTATTGAGTAATTGTTTTGCGGTTGTTTCTTTATTAATAATCTTTGAAAAAATATCGTTAATGTTAACCTGCGTATTAACAATGAAAAGTTGATTTCTATAATATACATTTTGCCGAATAATTTGTACATTCATACTGACAAATACAACTGAAATGTGTTCACATTCCAATTGGGTCGACATATTTTATTACCATTCCTAGATTTCTTTTTTCATATGATGTGATTTTTATAACAAATATACACATGAGCGTTAATGTGTTTTATAACGGTAAATACTATATGCAAAACTATCTGATACGTATTAAATCATAAAACCATATGTCGACTATGATACCTAAAGTCAGAGATTATATCTAATTTTCCTTATTTGAACGCCAGATCGATAATTGATTCTGATTACAAAAAATGTAATTGTCATAAGGATGTATTTCCCATGCTGACAATGTTCCATTGAAACGAAGAAAAATAAGACCACGTGATCTTGCGAATTCGCACAATCTCGCGAACTCAATGAATAACCAGGCGTTAATCAACATGGCATCAAGTGATCTGTCAACAATTCCATTATGGATTGAAATCAACTTCGTGTAGGTTTTTACACACGCAGGAATCGTGTGACAGGAAGACAAAATGTGATAGTAAACAGCGTAAACCATCCTGTTATTGGAAAGCAGAATGGGATTGTAAAGACTAGAACGCCGTATATTCAGTCCATGTATTGGCTATCATTTATTTATTGAAGAAATAAGAACACCATATTAGAATGGACAAACTACGGTAGCGGTTTTCCCTTATGGTGATAATGCTTACTCGTTTATTGGAGAAAAAAAGTTGGCGACACGACAGTGTTGGCATAGCAACAGTTTCACCCAATCGATCATGTTTGCACTTTCCGTTTATTATTAGTTTAATTAAATCTATTCTCGATTATTACAGCGCAACTGAATGTCAAGTCCGTGATTTTATTGACGCCCATTGTTCTTGTCACCATCACGCAGGACTTCATTATGGCATAGTACAAGGAAATACAGCATATATGTTGATTTGCGGGTTGTTTTCTAATGTTTTCTTGTAAAAAGTCCTTCGGGTTCGGTTGTTCTGGTGATTATTTTTCGGTTTGTTTACTCGATATTTTCACCTTAATACCGTTGCCCTACTTTAAACCGAAAAACATGTTTTATTGCTTCAAATTTGTTTTTTGTGTGTAACTTTCGTCTTCACATACATGTTTCAGGATAAATGCAATATTTATAATATTCATTCAGTTTAAGTGTTTTAATGTTTATCAAAAACCTAATTTTAAAAAAAGCAATTGATATATATATTATTTGTATAATCTTACATTGGAAATTGACATTTAAATACATGCATAATACAATGGTTAAGTATTGCGTTGACTCATACAATCCGAGAAATCGTCGCTTTGACTTGAATCAATTGTTAACAGATGTATCCCTGTAATACATCTACATTACGCTTATTATCACACGTCATATGTAATGTTCTCTGTTTTCATAATGACTTTCTGCACAGAAACGAATGGTAATTTTTGAAGCACTTGCCAAATTATTGAATGAAGCTTCTAACTAAGTATCGAGCATAATTTTCGATTAAGCAAAAATTATAAGAGGGAAAAGCGAACTGTCAATACGTTCAAAGTAAATATTTTCAGAATGTATCTATCTGTTGCCTGTCAACGTACTTTTGTGACGTCAACAACGCCTTCTGCCAAATTATTGGAAAGCTTGACATGGTCTCTATAGTGGCTGTGTCATCAACAGCGGTCGATGTGTATATTTATCAAGTGTTGTTTAAGCATTTGTTTTCAATACACTACATACCTAAACATATGAAGCATAAGACATGTTTTGCATTAAACATGACTCTTTATTAAGTACTATTGCATGTGGTACTTAATGTGCGTGGAATCTATTATCGGTGAATGCGTGTGATTAACAAGCGAGTTTAAGACCAAAAGGTAATGTTATCATTATTTCGTTCATTCAATGTGTTATTGTACAAATAAGTATGTTAGGTTAATGTTTGCAGCCCTCACCACGGAGTGGTCTACATGCAAAATACGGGTTTAGTATTTGGGACCCGCAAGTCTCTAATCTCCTTGCTTCCAATTAACACCGGCATATGTTACTAGTAATTATTCAACCATTACCACCAATAGTGCGTGGAAATTCCATGTTACATGTAATTTCTCCACGGTGAAATCGTGGTGTGTGTTGCGGTTGTAAAATTGCCTTTCGTAAAACGATATGATAGAACAGTTGCACAAGACAATAACAAATACAAAAATATTATTTTTACGGAAGGCGTTACTTAGCGGATCATTAAACCAGGCTTTGAAAAACGATATCAATCGTTTTTTTTTAAGTACGTTATAGTATTGAAGAAGATCTTGTAAACAAGCAATATCGATCGATGTTTACTGAGGTTTAACGTGATGAGTTTGACCTAAGAGCAGACTGATAGAGTAACATAGCGATTTTGTTCGCATACTTAACGTACAGACCATTTTATGGAATACCTTATAAAATACCTTGTACAAATGTATTACATTCGTTATTTCCTACAATTACAGTTATTTTATATGTCCTTGTGCAGCTGTAATATTGCTTTACAAATTGTTTCCCGGTGCAGGATTAAACATGATAGGCGTCGTCAGCGTTCATTGCATAATATTGTGATTTAAATGCGTGCTTTGAAAATGTTTGCGTTCGATAGCTGGGTAATAAATCATAAGCTCCGCAACTTATAATTTAACAATTTTTGTCATTTCAATTGCATGCCTTGCGAATGTGTTCGATTGCTGAGTAATAACTTATAAGATCCACCAGTTATAATTCCACAATTATTGTCATTTCAATACGTTGCTTTTTCTGCATAAACTGAAAAGGGCTGCAATCGAAACTATTTTTTTTTAATGGCTAGTTAGTGATGGAGATTAAAAAAAATCGCATTGTCTTATTCAGGTTTCACTGTAGCAGTATTGATTGTTTTACCACTATGAACAAGCTGAAAGGAGTTTATTCGAATTTCACAATAGACCTATAATATTTATTCTCGAAAAGCAATTACTAATGAATATAAACGGACAAGCAATGCGGAATACAATGCAATTGATTGCATGCGTTGAACGGTTCGGTTACATTTTCATGTTATATTCGGGGTTATCTGAAGAAATTGTTTTTGTTTAAATTTCATTTTCAATTCTTAATATTTTACGTCGACGTAATGCACATCTTATTCATCAACATTGACATTTGTTACATGCATATTATTAGGTGTCAAACGTTACAAAATTCAATTTATTCATATGTATTTAGTATATTTGTAAAAAGACAAACTTGTGTTATAAAATCATTTACATGTTGTAAACTTGTTTTGTATATTTACTTATGTTAATTTTAAACACTATTTTTATCTGTAAATTATTACTTGTTTATGGTAGAAAAATATGCGTTCTAAAATGTCGTATTTATTTTCTATAATTGTATTGATGTTTGGTCTAACAAGGTCTTTTATTTATTCAATAATTGCATCTTGGGACCATTCTATAAATTGATCGGGGTTGTTTGAGACGAAGGATTGACACCGAACCCACGAGTATGGTCCGTTAGCGCCATCTCAGATCTCATGTTGTCTTTTGTAACCTCAAACATTGGTGTGAGAATACGATGCGAGATGTCGAAACAACGATGAGAGATTGCGATATGTATATCGTGAACTCGCATTGCGTTTTCGAGTGAGAGAAGTTCGAGATTGCGAGATCGCGGTATTCATGTTGCACTCTCGCCGTCCGTGTTCATATGCAGACAAATCATTTCTGTAATCTAGGTTTAGCACATATTAAATCATTCATGACTTATGTGCAACATTAAATGGTGAATGCCTACATATACCACAGTTTTCATTACTAATTATTATCGTCGACAAATAACCATGCATACAAATGACAGTTGTACGTGAATTTGTTGTAACGTATTTAGAAATCACTAGGAAACACTACTTTAAAGCTCCACGCATAATGTACTTTTTCTAATTTTGACCCAACTCTGTTCACCAAAAATTATTCGAAGCATTTTAACGGGCATCATTTCTCGTAAAATCAGAATCATAAATAAACAAGTTGGTATAGCAACAGTTCCAACTAATCGATCATGCTCGCACTTTCCTTTTATTATTAGTTTAATCATATCTATAACAAATTATTACAGAGCACCGAAATGTCGTGTACGTGATTTTATTGACGCCTTTTGTTGTACTTGTCGCCGTCCCACACAGGTGTGCCTTAATTAAATCATACAAGGAAATATATCAAACACAATGATTTGTGAGTTTTTAACGTTTTCTTGGGAAAGGTCAGTCGTTTTCTGATGTTTTTTACCTAAATGCCGCTTTCAGGATATATGCAATATTCAAAAATATTCACTCAGTTTAAGAGTTCTAATGTTTATCACAAACTTTATTAAAAAAAACAACACAATTATATACTTAATATTTTGATTATCTTACCTTGAAAGCGGACATTTGTATGCATGGTTATTGTAATGGTTAAGTGTTTGGTAGGTTCATCTAGTCCGAGAAATCGTCGCTTTGACTTTAAAAAACTGTTTAACGTTGTATCCCCTGAAAATATAGACAATGTGCAAGTCATCATACGTGACGTGTATTGTTCTCTGTTTTGTTCATAATTACTTTTTACACAGAAACGAATGGTTATTTGTGAAGCACTTGTCAGATCCTTAAATGAATCGTATTAGTACTTATACGTTGCCTATTATATTACTTTGTGACGTAACCCCTTCTGTCACATTATTAAAAAGCTTGTTTGACGTCGACACGGTCCCGATAGTCTCCGTTTCAACAACAGCGGTCTCTTGCTTGAATGTCTGGACTTAAGCATCCTACATATTATTGTGTAGGCCAGAGAAAAAGGAGAAAATAAGCATTGCATTTTAAGTGGCAGTAAGTAGAAATAATTCAAATATATTTCCTAATGTGCGACAAGTGGTAGCAAGAAATTATTCTGGCGAAAACACTAACTATATAAAATAGGGAAACTGTATACATTATCAGGAGTGTTTCTCTTGTACGCTAGTCTTTAAAGGAAAATGACCAAATCGCCTATAGAAAACACGAAAAAACATGCAATTAGACATTTAAAATAAAAATTTAGTTAATAAAGCCGGGGTTACCGCCTTGGAATGGTCAGTTCAAAGCATTAGGAGTTAAAACCGATTGAAGAGATTCTAAACATACCATTTAGCCCAGAATTACTCACAAAACATACTTACTATTAATCTCATAGCATCGAAATTCAAATTTAAAAGCAATAAAGGCGAATGATAACTCGATTTAATTACTATTTAATTTCTCAAAGTTTAGAAACACCAAAACAACTGGATTCCTTTTTTTAGCACAATGAAATAAATTTGTACACATATCATCTAAATCCCTTCTTGTTAATAAAATTGCAGAACTAAGCATCATATAGTTCAAATTCCAGATCCTCGTAATGCATTATTAATTAAGATGTGATTGAATGTTATTTATTCCTATTAATATCTGTCATTTCTATCTTCCAAGACATAACACCTAACAAGCTATTGTCTGCAGAATTGTACAATTTAAAATATTTCATTACATAACACCAAATACTTGATTTAGAATAATTGTTTTGCGATGGTTGTGTTAAGAAATACAATTTGAGTACAAAAGCTCATTTGGACATCATTTTGGTAATTAAATGAGTTAATTTATAAAAGTTAATGTCAGGCTAATGTTGCGATGGTATTGACTGTTAAGAAATGACATTTGAGCACAAAAGCTTATTCAGTAATCATTAAGGTCGTTAAATGTGTTAATGTATACAGGTAAATGATGTGGTTAATGTGTGCAAGCCACACCACAGAGTGGTCTACATACAAAATACGAGTTTCATATTTGGAACCCGCAATCCCTGCTTCACATAAATATCGGCAAATATTACCAGTAATTATTTATGAATAACCACCGATAGTGCATGAAAATTCCATGTGAATTTTCTTGGGGAAATCGCCTTGTGTGATACGGTTGTAGAATTGTAGTGCGTAATACAATTGATTTACGATAGAAAAGTTGCACAAGCCAATAACAGATATAAAAAAAACAAGACATTTGTTACTGAAAATCTAACTTTGCGGATCATGTAACCAGGGTTTGTAAAACAGTATCAATCGTTGTTTTTTTACAGACGTTTTGAAGGACATTTTGTAAACAAGCAATAACTAACGACGATTACATGAGTTTTGCATTATCTCTTTCTTCTCCCTACAAACATATTGAGTACCATGATCGATCTCTTGCTCGTACTGAACGTACAGACCAGTTCATGGAATATGCATACAAAACATTTGCGTTATTTGTAAGCTTATACAAACGCACGGCTGTTGGTATTTCCAATAATTATAGTTATTCAATATGTCCCAGTTGTTCATTTGTTATAATTGCTTTACAAATTGTTGCTCCCGGTGGCGGGATGAAAATGATTTGCGTCTTCTTAAATATTCTTCAAAATATTGTCATTCCAAAGTGTACTTTGCGAATGTTTGCGTACGATAGCTGAGAAATAAATTATGAGGTCCGCCAGTTATAATTTAACAAAAATCGTCATTTTAACCCGTTGTTATTCTACATAAACTGATATCTGCTGCTCGAAAAGTCCATGGTTCGATTCCCGCGGGAGGCAAACTATTTTTATCAACGTTTTTGTTATGCCAATATTCTTATTCTAGAATATTCCAAATAGTATGAAGTTGTAAACAGATGGATAAACTGACATTTAAAAAATATAAAAAGAGTGTGAACTAGTCCATTTATTTTCAAAGTCAGAATTCCCCCTGTTTTATACACTATAGAAAACGTGCTTTAATTTCCAATGTTTCGGTGAGTAATTATTCCTTTCTTATCTGTGTAGGTACCTTGTAAACAAATTGTGTGTTGCAATATGAGTTGATTATGAACTATTCATCATTTTCACATATTAAAACATATTAAAACATACGTTTTTTTTCTGATTATCAATGCGTAGGTGAGCAATATGAACTGATCAATGTGCACTACTTGTATTTCGGGCCCGATTGCTCTCGTTTACAAATGATATGCTACATATTAATCATACTTGTAAGCAGTTTATGATAGTTATATATAAATAAGCTATGTTTAATAACTTTATGCAAGATGTTAAATTATCAATTTCAGCATGATTATAGCATATTCATTTGTTCGAACGTGTGTACCATTGGAAGACAACTGGAACTTAAAATGTGTAAGATGAAACTAAAATATTTTTCTTTTTTTATCAGGGATACATTAGAAAATATTTATGAACAAACTTTGTGTTTTCTTTTGCCGTTATTTTTGGAGATTTTTTTTTAAGGACTTGAGCGTGTTTCATTTTCTTTATTCTACTTGTTACACCTCATTTGCTAACATGAATGCATATATAAGGCATTTATGTAAAACTATATGCCACAATACGTATTGCTTTATCAATATTTAGGTTCATTAGATTGAATTTTGTAAATAATAATTCATAAGTAATTATATAATTATGAAAAAATGGGTGCAAAGATCAAGGGTTTTCAACTTGGCATGTCTGAGAATCCTTAATTATTCGGTAATGTTTTTCCACTTGATTTTGGATACCATGAAAATAGGAAATATGCGAAGAAAGAACAAAAATTCACAATTTTAAAGTTCTAAAACCTTAATTAATTTAGAAGTAATGGAGCTTTTGTAAAATTCGTCTGCTTTTATGCAGGTTTCAATAAAGCACTATTGATCGTTTTACAACAATGGACAAGCTGAAAGGAGTCAATTTGAAATTCACAATGGCACTACAATATTGATTCTCGAGAAGCAATAAATATTGAATCAAAATTGACAAGCATAGCTTAATATGACATTGATTGCAAGAACGGCACGACTCTGTTACATTGTTATATTCCGATGAATCTTAAAAAAAATAATAAAAAAAAAATCTCTTTTTACTTCTTTACGTCGTTGTTATGGAACTCTTTGTATCAAGCAAGATTGACATTGACGACATGCATATTATGACGTCTAAAAACATTTATATGGACTCCTCCGGGACTCCATCCCATAGTGCCAGCGTCCAGGACAGATCATGCATATACATGGTTTAGTTACTAGGATTCTAGACGTCCCCGTTCGAGAGAATACCCCAGTGCCCGGTGTGAAGCACCTCATACATTGCATCTGAGTTAAATGTCTCATGTTTTGTTATCGAACGCGTGACCAATACGTTGCTTCTTGTACACGGATTCGCCACATCAGACCAGAGCAATGGCCTTTCTAAGTAGAATCTTAATTAAAGCTGTTTATTGATTGGTGTGGAAGTTAATTAGACTTGCTTATGCTTCGATAACTACAGATCCATGTTTTGTTATCTCAGCTATTGATTAACAATTGTTTACCTATCTTCTATCAGAACAAACAAACGCAATATATATTGGAGTAGTGGATGTAAAAACAGGCTTACTCGCGCAGGAGCATGACACCTGGTCTTAACATAATCTTTAATCTGAACATTATACCTGGTCTTAATATTATCCTTAATGTGAGCATTATACATGGTCGTAGAATAATACCTGGTCTGAATATAACACGTTGTCGGAGAATAACATCTGGTCTGAACATAATCCCTAGTCGAAACAAATCACCTAGTCAGGACATAATCCCTAGTCGGAACAAAACACCTAGTCATGACATAATCCCTAGTCAGAACAAAACACCTAGTCAGGACATAATCCCTAGTCGGACCAAACACCTAGTCAGGACATAATCCTTAGTCAGAACAAAACACCTAGTCAGGACATAATCCCTAGTCGGAACAAAACACCTAATCAGGACATAATTTCTAGTCGGAACAAAACACCTAGTCAGGACATAATCCCTAGTCAGAACAAAACACCTAATCATGACATAATCCGTAGTCAGAACAAAACATCTAGTCATGAAATAATCCCTAGTCGGAACAAAACACCTAGTCAGGACATAATCCCTAGTCGGAACAAAACACCTAGTCAGGACATAATCCCTAGCGGGAACAAAACACCAAACAGGACATAATCCCTAGCCGGAACAAAACACCTAGTCAGGACATAATCCCTAGTCGGAACAAAACACATAGTCAGAACATAATCCCTAGTCAGAACAAAACACCTAGTCAGGACATAATCCCTAGTCGGAACAAAACACCTAGTCATGACATAATCCCTAGTCGGAACAAAACATATAGTCAGGACATAATGCCTTGTAGGAACAAAACACCTAGTCAGGACATAATCCCGTGTAGGAACAAAACACCTAGTCAGGACATAATCCCTTGTCAGAACAAAACACATAGTAATGACATTATCCCTATAGTGAACATAATCTCTAGTCTAGAATGTGAACACAAAAGACAGTATGTAGAACTGTGTTTATGCTAATGAAAACAGGTCGTATCAAATTTAAACTGCTTTACACAATTCGATTTCACATCTAATTTTTTAATGGTCGAATGTCAATCAAAACAACATATGCATAACTTGCATGAGAACAATGTATAACTGTATCTCGTCATATAAAAAATATACATTAACTTAGACTCGTTGTGTTAATTAAAAGGTTCAATGTGTGCAGAAGAAATGGAAGAACCATTTTTAATTGCATACTATATTGATTAGCACATTTAAAGCCATTACAACATATCGGTTGATGTTCATGGTAACTGTGGTGCCATAACATTTAGAAGAAATTGAAAGTATAGAATTGCACTCTAAACTCTCCGAATGACTAAAATCCATGATTCAAAAATATATTCGAATATGTAATATTTCCAATGTCCAAGAGCGAAATAAGGTGCTTCCATAAGAATTGGATTATCAATCTGGATAATAAATATTCGCGTATTGTTTATTCATAACGTTTTGTCAGACACGCTACCAACAGTTATGTCCTATCAATAAACAAGTGATTGGTGCCCATGTTAAATGTTCTTCTAAAGCCTTGTTCTAAAATAAATGTTCTTTTTTAACCGCTTAATGATTTGATATTAGAAAGTTGTGGATAAAAATCAGTTTTATCCGACAGGAAAGGTTTATCTGACTCACTTATGTTATATCTTCTAACTGTCTCCTTTTTTCTAGTAATATCTGTTTTTATGTTACGAAATGTAAAATAATTATGTTAAAGTAATAAACAAAGGGTTTGTGTGAAGGTTATTTCTTTTCCTCGCTCGTGTTATGCTATGCTTATGAATCCCTGAATACATTTATTATTTATTTGCAAGTTATTTGTATGGTATCTCACTATACATTGGCGCTTACGACCTTAAAAAGGATATTAGTGAGATATGAGATTTCGTTATTGTGCCAATATGAAGTATGTTCAGTGAAACGACGGACTATTTGTAAGTGTATGTTTTAATTGGACAGCCTATATGCAGTTCAGAGTCAAAGGTTATATTATTGTTACATAGCAAAGCATTGAACAGCGATGCGTGCCTATCATTGAAAGGGTATACACTTTTATAACATGAACATTTTGACATTTATATTCACTTTTCGAGTAAATTATCATCCAGTTGTATAGCATTTTCTTGTATGTAGATTTCTTTCCTGAATGTTGTAGTTTCTGTTTCATTAAAAACACCTTTTGAACTATTATCACTATATTTTCAACCGGGCCTTATAAAGCATAACGACGGCTAAAACGGTATTATTGTTTCGCAAAAACGATTTATTGTAAATAAGTGTGTATAAAATTACTCTTTAACACATTGACTTGTTGTTATAAACGTTCCTTGATATCGTTCTATATACTATTAGTAACGGTAATGTTATGTACAATGTCTATTTAAAAAGATTATCTAACATAAGTTCTAATACCGCACGGGTACCGGGAATTGAAACATATTTTGGCACTGTATATGTTTGTGTTTTTCTAAACGACTGGGTGAATATATTATTCATTCTATTCCAATGTGTGTGTTCAACGTGAGATTATGCATTTCATATCATACGTTAGGTTTAAGCTGCAATACCATTTTAATGTCACTGTGAATCAAAGGGACATATGTTCTCATTAATGTTACTTTTTTGTTGCGATATGCATCAAGCGTCATTGTAAATTCAATTCTTCTACGGTATTTATTAGTTCCATCGTTTTATTAGCGTCGTTTGGAATAACAACAATTACACTTGTATCTGGCATTCGTGTTATGTATCGGGGGATAGGTTGGACTTTGATTTGCAAGTTGCAATATAAGAAGGAACGAAAGCAAACTCAATATAACTCGATTTGATTACTTTTAAATTACCCAATGTGTAAGAAACGCTATAACAACAGGCATTACCGTTTAAAGCACGATGAAATAAAATAAGTAAGCATATCTGTTTTATCCATCTTTGTTAACAAGATTTCCGAACTTACAATCATATTATGCAAATTCCAGATCATCATATTATTTATGACTTCGTGATTAAATGTTACATGCTCCGTTTAACAAGCTATTGAATTCAAAATAGAAGAATTTAAAATATTTCATTAAATGAAGCCGGATCCTTAATTTAAAAGAATTGTTTTGAAATGGTATTGAGTGTTAAGAAGAAAACAGTTAAGTACACAGGCTAATTTAATCATCATTTATACCATTAAATGTGTAAATGTATCCATCAATATCATATTAATGTGTGTGGGTTTCGTATCTGGAACCCACATTTCTATCATCCCATTGCTTCCAATTAATATCGGCATATATTACCAGTAACTATTCATGAATTACCACCGACAGTGCGTGGAAATTTCATGTTAATTTCTCCACAGGGAAATCGTGTTGTGTGTTGCGGTTGTAAAATTGTCGTACGAAATACGTTGGGTCTAAGATACAACTGTTGCACAAAACAATTACAGATGTAAAAAAAGAATATTTGTGTGCGGAAAATGTAACTTAGTGGATCATTTTACCAGTTGTGGAAAAACAATATCAATCATTCTTTAACAGACGTTATGGATTTGAAGAACATCATATAAACAAGCTATATCGATCTTTTTTTACATACGTCTAAGATTTGAAGAACAACTTATAAACAAGAAATATCGATCGATTTTGACAGTGCTCTTTTACTTCACTTCAGACATATTGAGTACGATAATCGATTTCTTGCTCATACTGAACGTACAGCCAGTTTATAGAATAGGCTTAACTTTCCTTGCATTTTGTGTTAGCTTAGACACACGTTTGTCTGTTTTTATTTCCAGTAATTATAGTTATTCAATATGTCCCAGTTGTGCAGCTGTAATATTGCTTTACAAATTGTTGCTCCCGTTGGGATGACACATGATTTGCGTCCTCTGTGTTCACTGCAAAATATTGTCAGTTCCATGCGCGCTGTACAAATGTTTGCATTTGATAGCTGAGTTATAAATTATGACATCCGCCAGCTATAATTTCAGGATTATTGTCATTTCAATCCGTTTTTTATTATTCAAACTGATACCTGATTCGATCGATAGCTTTTTATTAAATGGTAACTTATAATTAAAAATATACATTTTTTAATATAATTTGTATATTCAAAATGTTTTTAAAATGTGTATATTGTAAATCTATATTCTTAAAATTTTAAAACCGGTAGACATACACGTCTGTTTATTATTCCCGTACCCTTGGTATTTTTTTCCTTTTTTGGTTTCTAAATACACGTATTATTAACTAATGTCCTTTTTAAATGCATTTGAATAATTTAGAAGTGCTTGATCTTTTGTAAGATTCAGATGGTTTCATGCTGGTTTCACTATTGCACTATTGATTGTTTTTACCACAATTAGCAAACTGAATAGAGTGAACTTGAAATTCACAATAGCCCTGCAATATTTATTCTCAAAAAGCAATAAACGCTGAATAAAATCGGACTAGCAATATTGAATATAATGCGTGGCACGTTCTGTTATATTGCTATGTTATAGTCGGGGGAATCTGAGGAAATTATTTAAACATTGAATATTCCTTCTGCTTTACGTCCACCTAATGAAAATACTTTTATTCAACCACATTTACATTTGTGACATGCATAGTATGGCGTGTCAAACGTTGCACATTTTATTTCAAGTTTCCATATGTATTTAGTATACGTGTATACATATTTTATACAAAGACATATTTACATGGTAAATTTCTGTATATGTTGTAAATTGTTCATATTTATATTATAAAAATGTATATATATATTTACCTTTATTTGTTATTTCAAAATAGTTGTTCGTTTAAAGAATAGCATGTGTATGATAAACAATATGTATTCTAAAAGTTCGTTTACATTTTCTATTATTGTATTGATACGTGATAAAACAAGGCAAGTAACACATAACAGTTTTCCCATTTCCAACATTTGTGATAGACGAAAGAAAACATGCGAAATCGTAATGTTAATTTCATGATTTCATATCGTTTTTTGCAGATTGTGATTCTCTCTCTCTCTCTCTCTCTCTCTCTCTCTCTCTCTCTCTCTCTCTCTCTCTCTCTCTCTCTCTCTCTCTCTCTNTCTCTCTCTCTCTCTCTCACTCTCTCTCTCTCTCTCTCTCTCTCGTGTAGTGTTCTCGCGCTTGTAATCCATTGGTCGAAAGTGAGTAACAATGACTGGTAATAACCGAACGCCGTAACAGTGACAAAAATATGACAATATTGCATAGTATTTTCATATATAAATAGTTTTTAAGAACATACATAAGTAAATAAACAATATAAAATGTATGTTGCAAAACACAAATGACATTTGTAACATAAACAACAACATTTTGGAACATACATATCGAAATTTACAATACAAGTAGTCCAAACCTCCGACTTAGCTTTTTTTCTGCATAAAACATGTGAATGTAAATAGCTATTAACAGCATAGCATGACCATTCACATTAGAAATATAAACTTATTATGTGAATAAATGAAATTATAAACAATATGAAACTCCATCTTCATCGTAAGGAAAGAACAATTTTGTGTTTGATATTGCGTTCGTACGTGGACATTTATATGCACCCCTCCGGAATTCCCTCCCATTTTGCCATCGTCCATCGTACTAGTTTGGCTATTGGGAATAGGACATGGCGCCCCGTTCCAGAAAAGACCCTAGTGCCCGATGTGAAGCATCTAACACATTAAATCTGAGTTTGATATCTCGCGGGAAAGGTTATGTGTAATCGAACCTTCGATCGTGAAATCAGTGCGTTGTTATATAAACATGGATCTCTACATCACTTCAGAAAAGCACAATGACCTTTATATATAGCAGAACAAACATTAAAAATGTTTGCCCAATAGTTGGAAGTAAATTACAATTACTCATGCACCGATTTGACATTGTTTTTCTCCACCACGAAAGTACAATCCCATGTTTGGTTATGTCAGTTATTGATTAACAATTCGTGTCTACCACGAGAAACAACAGATTCAATGGGTATTAGATCAATGAAGGTATGGATCGCTGTACTGGTGCCGGAGCATAACACCTGATCTGAGCATAATCCCTAGTCGGAACATAAAACCTGGTAGGAACATCACACCTGGTTGGGAAATAACCCCTGGTAAAAACATGACCCCATAATACCTGGTTGGAACATAATCCGCACTCGGACCATAACGCCTAGTTGGAGCTTTACACCTGGTCTGAACATAATCCCTAGTCGGGAAATCATACATTGATGGGACATCACACCTGGTCCGGAATGTGAAAGCCAAAAACATGTGAAACTGTGTTGATGTTGATGAAAACTATGTCATATTATATTCAACATTAATTAAAACATGAACGAGAATCCTTAAAACATTTCGATTTCGCTTTTAACTTCTAAATCGTTCGATGTCAATAAGTACGACATATTAGCGATTTTCTGAGAATCGCCTAATTTTAATTAGAACAAATATGAACTACATCTCGCTTTATTTAAACAATACATAAAATTATATTTATAAGTCTAATATATAGAAATGCAAGAAACATTTTATAATATCAATTAAATCATATGTGTTGATTTCCTTGTCTTTGTGCTGCTATAACATTCAGGAGAAATGGAAAGTGCATTTTTGCACTTTAAACTCCCCGAACGAATCGATTCTATGTATCAAACATATATATTCTAATGTTCAATATTTCAATATGAATTTGTATAAATAAAAAAGTTGTCCCCATGACACACATCGTTATCGCAGCAATATGAATAGTAGCAGTAAAATCTTTCTAAATAATGTAGGTAACGGTTCTATATTGAATATTGTAATAAATTATCTGTGTAGACATATATTAAACTCCCTCAACTTTTGATAAAAACATATTTTTGCATTGTAGATGATTTATTTCTTTAATGATTGAGTGAATATATTATGGCTGCTATTTCAATATATGTGTTCAAAATGAGAGTATGAATTTAATAGTATGCGTTAGTTTTTAGTTGCAATACCCTTTATATGAGACTGTGCATCAAAGGACGCATGAAACATGTTAGTTTATTAACGTTCATCTGTTTTGTTGCGATTTGCATCAAGCGTCATTGAAAATTCAATGAGTCTACGATATTAATTAATTCTACAGTTTGATTAGCATCGTTGTGAAGTTTTGGATTGACATTGCGTTTAGTGGGAAATCAAGGATTGAAATCAATTAATATTACTTAGCATAAAGCAAACATATCGGTGGATAGATGGAAAATGATGTGTATGTTGCTTTTAAATAAGGAATAAAAGCAAACGCGATACAAAAATATTTCATTATAAACCGTGCATTATGAACAGTTCGACTAGCACGTTTACTAAGTCATGAAACATTTTAGAAAAATCAAGCATGTTAAAACATAAAACAAGCATGTTGGAATAGACAACAAGCATTTTAAACAGCAAACAAGCATATTAAAACAGACAACAATCATGTTGATACAAACAACATGTTAACAACGTGTTGAAGAGCGCGTAAACAATTCGTATTGACCTTTTGTATAGCAAGATATAATGCGGACGAGGATCAGATTACCATATCAGTTTGTGATTACAGTATGAGTTTCGTTCCTTGTAATGCCTAAATAGAATAAGTCAAAATACGATATTTCTTACACTTCTGAGTTTAATACCAAATGGAATAAGTCAAAGTACGATATATCTTACACTTCTGAGTCTAATACCAAATAGAATAAGTCAAAGTACGATATATCTGACACTTCTGAGTTTAATGTCTAAATGGAATAAATCAAAGTGCGATATATTATACACTTCTGGGTTAAATTATCTGTTTGTAGATGTTTGTGGCGGAAAAGGCGCCAAGGGAATGGTTTTATTAAAATTAATATGGCGAACATATTCCGTTTGTTCCTAGAGGGAAATTCTTAAAACTAAGCAATACAAGCACTCGACAAATTATGTTTTTTTTTTATTATTGAATTTTAAGGAAATGGTTAAACTGTATGCAAGTAAATTTCAAAATATGGCAATGTTATGTGTGAGAGTCACCTTTTTATAAATCATACATTTATGCCGAATGTATTGTCGATATTGCAACATAAGTTGCATTTGTTATGTTTAAATATAGTGATTTTATGATAGTATTTTTTATCAACGTTATCTTATTGTATGATTGCATTTCTGTTAATAATAATATATTAATTCCAATAACTAAACTACTTAATAACTGATAATGTATTCAATGCTCGCATATACATGTTATTCCACGTTATTTATCATACGAGTCATCGGTTTGTTGTGCGATGAAAAACGGATGCACGCACATAAACGGTGTTCGTTTTCGATACCATTAACCCGGTCGTTTGTAAACCAGAGAAAAAGTAATTATTTTTCAATAGCATGCATGAAATCCATGTAAAGTGTTTATGAATTTCTCCTCGGGGAATTTGCGCGGTTGTGACATAGGATATTTCATGAGTTATTTATCAGTAACATTATATCATATTACCCACTAATCGATCTTTTTAAAACAATCAATCGATGGAACATAAGTTTTATATTAAGATTCAATTTGGAAAAAAAATGTATCACTGTTGTCAGCAGATCGTTTAAACTCATTGGACGTTAACCGATACACGTTGTTATTGGACGTTAACCGATACACGTTGATTGGACGTTAACCGATACACGTTATTATTGGACGTTAACCGATACACGTTGATTGGACGTTAATCGATACACGTTGTTATTGGACGTTAACCGATACACGTTGTTAGTAGATTGTTGTGAATGACTGGTCCACACCAGCAGAGCGTTTAAACTAATTGGACGTTAACCGATACACGTTGTTATAAGGTTGTTGTGAATGACTGGTCCACACATTATAATGTCTAATTGGACGTTAACCGATACACGTTGTTAGTAGGTTGTTGTGAATGACTGGTCCAAACATTATAATGTCTAAACAAGTTATCTTTTACTTATACAATTTCATATACATAAATTTGTTTTATACATGATCTGACACTTGTCATTAATTTTTCAAATAAATGTGCAGCGTTCACCGAACGGCTGGAAAGACACACACACACGCACGATTTGTTGTTTGCACACACGATATTGAAATTGATAGATTGTGTAACAAAGTGCACTATATAATATTTTGATTATACTGAAACAAACCAACCACACATGTTTTCTCTTAATATATCTTATGTTATAGTATTCTAAAGACTGTGTGAAACTTTATGTTGCTCAACTTACTACACATGATGAAACAACTTTTGATTGCTTAAAAAACTGTGTGCACGATGTATTGTGATGTTATTATGTACACATTCTGTTAGAATTTTCCACCTTTTAATTATATTTTACTATTGATAATAAATTATTATGTAAGCGTAAAATGTTTATCTTATGATGTGCATGTGAAACCCTTTAGACTGTTTTTTACTTTTATCCTAGAGCTAAATGTTTTAATAGAAGAAAACACAAGATGTCGGTTAAACCTGTGCTTTACATGCCTACTGGCATTTATCCTGCTCCTAAATGCTTAACATGCCTACTGGCATTTATCCTGCTCCTAAATGCTTTACATGCCTACTGGCATTTATCCTGCTCCTAAATGCTTTACATGCCTACTGGCATTTATCCTGCTCCTAAATGCACATTTATGGACTTTTTTTTGGCCTTTCATTTCCGTTGCAAGGTTAAGAGACGTTATGACGTGTAGACGATGTATGTTTACCTAAACATGAATATATGTATGAACATTGTAATTTATAATTGTACCAGAGGTTTATTTGTTCCGTACTGGCTTTTCTGGCGGGCAATATATTTCCGATGATTGTCCTTTTCCCAGAGAGGAATTAAGTTCAGTGGCTCGTATATTTATATTGAATCAATAGACATTATTGAGCCACTGAACTAAGAGATCATCTGCTTGGTTTTTAACAGGTGTACTATTTCGTATCTATATATGACCATCTGTTAAAACCCCAGCAGGTTGTCCCTCACACGTTACAAATAATTATATCTTACTTATTGACACGCTGTTTGTCTTATGTCGGTGTGTAAAATATATGGTCGTTATGTTTGGTAACTAAAATTATTTTCCCTTTGGTCTGTTTCTAGTCGTTTTAATCTTATTGAATACTTGACGGTATAATAAATACGATGATAATGATGATAATGATAATTAAATCAAACTAATTTTAAGCTAGTTGTTCTCCATCAAAGTTACTCTAATGTATATATGAATTGCTATTAATAATAAAATTGTAATTCCAAAAATATAAATAATTAATAACAGATCACGTATTCAATGATCTCATGTATGTCCACATTATCCTACTAGTATGTTGGGCTATATTAGATGACGAACGGATGAAAACACATACATGGTGTTTGTTGAAACGAATAATAAATGTTGAAAGCGCAAAACGTGCTTTCATATTTCTCCTCGGGGAATTCGCGCGATTGTGACGTATCATAATTCATGAACTATTGGTCAATAACGTTACATTCAATCATATAACCAACTAATCGATCTTTTAAAAACAAACAATTGGTGGACCTGACGTTTTGCTTTGTATACTCAATGGAAACAAATTTGTGTCACTATTGTCAACATAGTGTATACACTAATTGGGCGTTGACCGGAATACGTTGTGATTAAGGTTGTTGTGATCGAGGATCCATTCAACTTTCTGTTTACATTATTTTATATAAATAAATAAGGTTACGATATTATCTGACTCTTGTGCTTCTTTTTCAAATAAATATGCAGCGTGCAACCTAAAAGGTGGAGATTCAGGAGTCGGTCCGTGTACATCTATCAGGTAGACTCACAAAAACGCGTTTTTTCTATAGTATTTCAATAATACTGAAACATACAAAAAAAAAATTCTGAATATACCTTAAGCAATCGTTTTAGAGACGGTGTCAAACTTAATGTTATTAAACTTTGAAGAACAACTTATGATTACTGAAAACTGTGTGTACGGTGTGATGTGATTATTTACACATTATTTTGAATTTTTCAACTTTTGATTTTATTTTAAAATTGATGTTAAATTACTGTGTTCATTGTATATCTTGTGATGTGTAGGTGAATTCCTTTGGGCAGTGGTTAAACTTGTATGTTTATCTAAACACATGTACACATGTATGATTGTTTTTAAATAAAACTAGGGTTATTATTCACGAAGCTCCTAAGGGAAATCTTAACTTATGTTTTGCGTGAGGAAAATGTCCGAACAAATGTCAAGATATCTGATATTTTCTGTTTACAAAAGAATACATTGTTAATATAAAATAATATTTACTTGTGTATAACATATGAATGTAAAACGAACTAAACACGAAATAGCCAGATACTCAAGGAATTTTATTAATTACGGGAATTTCTTTAGGATTTCACTTAGCATCTTTGTGAATACGTGCACATAAATTCACCTGTCCCATACTGCCTAATCTGGTAGGCAAAATGTTTCCGATGATTGTCCTTTTTCCTAGAGAGGAATCAGCTACTGCTCAATTATGTCTATTGATTCGAGCACGAAGTATTACATCTGTTAAAAACCAACTATGTGGCCTCTCACTCTTTACAAATAATTATACATTACTGCGTGACACGCTGTTTGTAATATGTCGGTGTTTTAAGTATTGTCTTGTCGTAAGGCGTGAGTACTAAAATTAATTTCCCGTTCGTCTGTTTCTGGTCTTTGTATTTCCTGATTAAATATATGTCGAGAACATAAAGTAAAGAACGATTGAATAAAATGTTGACATTCAAAAGAAAGTAACGGCTTTCCACCGCAATTGTGTTACTGATACAAACTAACTAACCATTTATGTATCTAAGAACAGCTCAAATTACCTTTTTTACAGATATTATTATCGACTGATGAAGTTTTTTTTCTGCCAAAATTCATCATAATTGTATAACTGTGTGTTACTTTGCTTCTAAATGGCTTCCTGTGTGCTTATCATTTTGATCTATCTCAAGACATACAACTTTACCAAGGAAATGTTACTATGAACAGTGAACCCGGGTTGTCTACTTTTATTTTTCCTACAAGATTTGAGCATTTTATTTCCAGGAACTATAATTAGTCATACATAAAGCAGTCCTTGTCCGAGGGTGCGTTATATGTCTCTGAAGAATATGCTTGTCAAAGCGAAATTCCTGGCTTTTGACCCTGAACTGTGACCTTGACTGTTCTCGAGCTACATGCTCGTTGTAAGCGACACATCCTTTTATCATGGTTATAAGTAAAAGTCAATCATTTTAGGTATAAAACACCCTTCAAACTTAAGTTTGCGTACGTATATGTACTTTATTCAAACTGTTTGTCGAATTCCCTGCACATGGGTCCGTGTCTTCGAATCAGTTAAACATTCTTTATTAATATTATATTTTTCTTTGTTTGTAAATGTTCGTGTAAACGCTAGTTGCAAAGACGTTCGCCGTTTTTACCAAATACGAGTTGTGTTGCCATTTACTGTTGGTGGTATGACCTTACAACTTTTCAGTACAATTTATTCATTTTCGAGTGAATTATATATGCTGTGAGTGGAATATGTCTATTAAACGGTCCCCATATATTGCAATTATTAAAGAAGAAAGTGTCCTCAACACTTCGTTATACTAGTTGATGATCTTATATTGGAGTGTGTGTCCCAATATAGGTTTGTTTATTGAATAAGCAACTGACAACACTCCTTTAAAAAAAAATTGAACGCTACCTGATTATCTCAATTTTAGGGTCGGTATAGTTTCTGTCCATACCTGCGATTTTTCAATATGATATCATACTAATGCGTGTTAGAAAACATTTGTCCAGTGTAATTACAAGTAATTTCATAATTATTCGTGCTCTTACACACGTTTATTTTGTTTAATATATACATAGCAGCATGCATTTTGTTGAGTCGACGGGGGTCCGTAACTTAGCTATTAACAAGTATATTTATGCGTCATGTAATTTTGTATATGCTTCGTCCATGATCATTTTTTTCGCTTTCTTTTGCAGGTTCTACGATGAATCTCTACACATGTCTTGTGATCGTGAATGTGCTGCTATATTCATGTTTTACTGACGCCTTTCGTATCCGAAGATCCGGTGTGGCCGGATATGATGACCCGTACGGTCTGACGAACGCATTCGAGGACATGGAACGACCAACACGAGGCGGTTATGAGTCGCTTCTTCGAGCGAAAGTTCTAGAACAGGACGACCCTTACTTTAATCCCAATGAAGATACCTTAAGACTTATGAATGTCGAGCCATTGGTTGAAGACAACTACAATTACGTGTCACCTTACGAGTACGATAAATCGTTCCCGCAGTATTCAACACTGGAGCAAATTCCAGATCCGTATGAGGGACTTAATGGTAGAATGTATGGTCCTCAGAAAAGAACAGTCCATAATCCTCGAAGAGTTGTACCGACTCTTCAGGAGCTTCAGACAATATTTGGAGGTGCTGATGTACCAATGAAACGATTACCGATTAAACGACAAGAACCAGCAAAAGATACAAAAAGTGAATCAAAAGGACCCGAGCACAAGCTTTCGGACAAAGCCCAGTTCGACAAAGATAATAGGGAAGAAGCATTTCGTAAGCTCCTTAACGCTGCAAAGGATCTGAAACCGACTGGAGAAACCAGCGAACAAGGTCATTCTGAAACTGATGAGAAAACTGTAACCGAAGCAAAATCAAAAACGACCACTGTAGAAAGTCAGACACACACTGAACTCACTGAACATGAAAACAACGAGAGCAATCAAAAAGTGGAATCTACAGAATCAGATGACGCGCTTAACAGTAAATCTAAACGAGCATCTGATATTAATCTCCCGCCTAAGTTAGTGGCCGAGCTACTGGAGCAAATAAATGTTCTGAAAGAGAAGGTCTCCAAGCTGGAAGTTCTGCAGATGCTGGAGGAACGCGAGAATGACTATCTTGCCAACGCTCTGAAGTTTGCAACTCTGGATCAGATAGAAGATCGTGATGACTTCGTCAACAAAGAGTTCGACGATATCAATAAAGCGACGGAGACGGAAGCTCTGATTCAAAGTCTGGCAGAAGGTAAGACACTGATTTGTTAAATTGTGATTTAATTTGGTTAATATGTTTCTGAAAGAGCGCGACACTAAAACACAAATTTGTACTTTGTGTTTGTCATTAATATTTCTCTTGAATCTATATCTTGAATAAATCTTTAAAGTTATGTATCGGTATATACAATAATCTATATATGTATTAATCGGTATATTTATTTAGCGGTATATGTATTAGTCGGTGTATTTATTAATCGATTTTTTTATAAATCGGTTTATTTATTTATCGCTATATTTATTAATCGGTATATTTATTAACCGGTATAGTTATTGTGCATGTTAAGCTGTTTTTGTGTAAACATGTAAGCTGAAAATAATCAGGATGGTGGTTAACAAATGATTTTCTGAAAAAAATGTTGAAACATGTCAATTATGTGTTCTATTGCGACTGTACACTATACGACGCAAAATAATCTGAAAACAATGTATTTGAAATAAATATGCCAATTCGTTTGGAAAAAGTAAATCATCCATTCTCATGTAAAATGTAATATTTAATGTTTTGGACAATTATCATTTGCAGACAAATCGGATGAAGTTAACGGTGACGACGTAAAATTGGAGCCTCATCAACAAACAGACATCAGTAACATAGGTACACATTTTCCTTGCAACAAGTCCCAAATTCGACTGTGTATAAATGACGTAACACTGCTATAAGTGTCATGAGACATAATATGAATTTATAAAGCAATAAACCGACTTATAAGTATGTTTTCATAAAACTAAATAAACGTTGTTTTTGTTGTTTTTAATGTTACAAATATGTTTTATTATCATTTTTTGTAGTCATTCAATTTTGATAACTGGTAGGCTTTATAGAGTTAATGAACTCCCGTATAGAATACACAAGAATTCGTTCCAGTATGTATTAATGTTGCTATTATGGATCATATGGTCGACATGCATTCCTTTTTTGGCTTTCCATGATATCGCGCATGCGTAGTACACGACCAAGAAACAAATGGAACCCAAACATTACTTGTCGGTCTATGACCTTCACGTTGTATCCACCGAATTCTACAATGTACAAATGTGCATGTGTAATATTTATTCTTTATTTATAATGATGTAAATTAAGGTTTTTATAATGAGTTCAGCTTGAAATGCTTTCAGTGGTTATTCGAGTTTATACATCCGTTTGTTCAAACAATGTGAAGACATTCCGCTCGAATAATTTACTGGCCACAACGTTGCGCTGCTTATTAAGCGTCTACAGCTGTTTTAATCCACCATGCGTTATTACGTCTGTTTTAATCCACCATGCGTTATTACGTCTGTCTTGTGTACAGACCCTCATCGTCGAAACCCGCGTGAGATCAATAGGTTGTCCTTCTTGATCGACTTAAGTTATGATAACGAAATGTATACCAACGATTGCATGACCCTATCGAACACAATGTTTGTCAAGTTTAAGTACGTATTCACTTCATCCCATCAAAACAATGTGTTTAAGTGCTACCAGAGCTCGAGCAGAAGAGGACCCCCGAAGTTGGGGTGAGGCAGGGCTTGTCTGTGGAAGACACGTGGTTGGAGGAACCCGTGCAGGAACACGTGAGCGACGGCGCTGTGCTCGAGGGTACGTGGTGTCGTGAAATTAACAATCGGGCAAATGCTAAGAATAATTTACTTTATGAATGCCAACCGCAAAACTCATACAATTTTAAGGTACATATATCTTTCTTGTTTCATTTTACCGAGACACCTTTTTATGGGAAAGTAATCACGTGAAAGATTAAAATAGCAATTAAAGGGGAAAACCTTTTGGCATTGGGACTTTTTGTTATATGATAAAGTCAATATTTGACAGAAACGACTTCATCAGTTTAGTCAGTGTTTTTTTCCTACTTCAACAATATGAAAGGAAGGTAGGTCAAACATTTTTGTCATTTATTGTTTTCCATATACGAGTTATTTCCCAATTCAATGAAAGATGTGCAATCAAATGAATTTTCCAGATATGGACAAATGCTTTATTTTGTTTTGTTGCGAAAGATAATTTAGGGAATTTAATCTTATTTTGCAAACATAATCGATATCTTATCATGGAATCGCGAAAAAAGTATAGTTTCGGCACAAATGATTAGACTATGTCGGGTTGGTGGAAACAAGAACTGTTGACGCCAAATATACTGTTTGGTAGAATGATGCAGTCAAATGTCATTATTATATCACGCGTTTGCCATTTAAATCTCTTAAATGTTCATGAAATTAAACTGAAAACTTTCCAAGTCGAAATGTAATTTGGCGAGAGGAAGATAGAAAAGATTTGTGAAGGTTTTCATTTCATACACAGTATCATCAGTTGGTTTTCATGGAATAAAAGGTATCGGATTTCTGGTCTACATGTGAATAGTTTTGACTTTCGTATATTTTGGGTTGGGGATAATTATTTGTATAGGAGAATTTTAGCACAATAAGTAATAAGATGTACCCAAAGACATAATATATTATACAAACAAAAAAAACATGTAAAAATGCATCAATGCCATTCAAATTACACACCCGAGTCATGTGATGTCCCATGTGTATTTTAAAACCGATCGTGTGTGTCGGTCTCTGAATAACTCACGATCTGATTCACCTTTGCTTGATAATATATAATAACATCACATAGCGGGACGTACGTTATATGAAGATTTTTTTTATTTTTTTTTTAAAGTTTAAAATCAAAATATCAAAATGAGAAATATACATGTCTATTCGGTCCAATCTCCTATGATCACTGGTTTACAATACTGCTTACGATTAGACAAGTGGTCATGATTCGTCATTAGTTGCTTGACTTATTGCCGATCAAAAAAAAATTGTCTGTCAATTACAAGGATATTTTTTCGAATTCTTCGATCTTCGCTTTCTGTATGCATCATAGCTTTATGTTCAGCAAGAGTGAAATGCAATCAAATATTATAAATCTTGTGTAAACCAATTTGTGCATGCGATATCGTGGACATCGGAGTACGTATACTAGTTCGTAATTATACTAGTTCTTCATGCTTAATGAATTAGTATATGAATTTAGTAACTTACTGTTAACAAGCGCAAACATACTTTGAATTCTTGCACATTGTAATACACATTGCCACAGAATACGAGATTAGTTGTATAGAATACATGCGTTTTCACAACTTGCAAGTGACTGAAACTGTTGATGAGATACCTCTTCTTTCAGTAGAACCTGCAGCTGCCAACGAAGAACACGCGACTAAAGATATTCCAGAAGGCATTGCTGTAGTAGAAGTACCTGATGAGGCCGACAAGCCGCTCAATGGTAAAGTTTTAATAGCACAGTTTTTTTTCATCTTTAGATATTGTTACTTAAACATACAAAATGTAACACTTACATTATATTTATTTCCATTTTAATTATGTTCACGTAACACTTAATAAATTATTGCTACACTTACAATTTGTTTATTTAATCTGAAAGTTTACTATCATAAGTTAAGTTAATACATTTCATTACCATTTCATTTAAAACACCTTCACAATTTCATTGTCATCTATTTACCTAGAGAAGTAAAAGAAAAAAAGCTTTCATAGCATGGAATGGGTACAAAGTAGGGTATTATAAAAATGCTTTTCTTGTTTTAAACAAATCGTTTAAGGGTCATGAATGTAGTTTTTTGTCGGACCAAAACACTGAATCATAAATACAAAATAAAATAGTACTATTTAGATGTTGTTAGGTTTCAAAGGTTTCTTTCCACTCAAATGCTGCAAAAAAAGTTCTGCTGTTTCTAAGCAACGCAGAAATCTTGGAACAACGGACTTTTGTATAAATGCATGCAATGCGGACTTTTCTGGTAAGAAAATGCCTTTATTTTGAACGCCAAAACTATGGAGATCAATTTAAAAACGAGTAGGTTACATCCTTATTTCTGAATGTTCTGCTTCCAGAGTAATTAAACAGACGCCTACAAAAATACACTAATATAAGTCTACAAAATGTTTTACAATACATTTTCTTTAATCAATAATACGCGTTTACAAAACATTTTCTTTTATCAATCATACGCATTTCAATACATTTTCGTTAATCGATCATACGCATTTCAATACATTTTCGTTAATCGATCATACGCATTTCAATACTTTTCTTTAATCAAGCAAACACATTTACAATACATTTTCTGTAATCAATCATACGCATGTACATTACATTTTCTTAAATCAATCAAACACATTTACAATACATTTACCTAAATCAATCAAACGCATTTACAATACATTTTCTTTAATCAATCATAACACGTACAATACATTTTCTTAAATCAATCATACGCATTAACAATACATTTTCTGTAATCAATAATACGCACGAGTTTTTTGAATGGTTAAACTTATTGTCACTTCAGTCCCATTGCACTGTCATTTCCGGTGAAGTTTAAGGCGTTCTTTGTCCTAACGTTTTCAATATCAAGCTTTGAAGATTTAGTTTCAATGACATTTGCTTTCAAATGGTTTCAATGTTATTTCCGTTAATAAAGTTTCAACGTCATTACCCCCAATAATTGCCCTCCCTAGTACTGTTTCAATACCATTTCAATTCAGACTCTTTTAATGCGATTATTATTTTTTAATCAAGATCATTTACTCTATTTTATTTAAATGTCATACCTTTCAGATTGTTGCTAATAGATTTCCTGTATAATTGTTCAATGTCATTCCCGATCCCAGGGTTTCAATGCTGAATGGTCCAATCTCGTTTCCGATTTTTCTTTTTAATGACTTTTCATTTAACATTTAAATGTCGGGCAACGCCTTCTGTTTTCCTCGAAATATTTCATAAAGTTGTTCCGGTTATATTGTTTCAATGCGAATTGTCTGCATATCTTGTCAAATCCATTCCCATTTAAAATGTGTGCATTCACATTTAAAGCGTTCATTTTGTTCAATTATGTCATTTTAATTAATAGTAATGTTAAGGCATTTTCTTTCAGATTTGTGCAATGCCATGTATTAACAGTTTGTTTCGTCATCTTTTCCATAAGATTTTTCAATAAGTATTCCATGCAAATTTTTCAGATATAATTTCCGATCAGATCGTGTCTTATTCCCCCAGCAGACTGCTATCATCCATTTCATCTTCAGATTCGCCTGTCGTAGAGCGGAAATTGCTGAGAGAGCTGCTAGGAAGTCTGTCGCCATCTACCATTCACAATATTATCAAAGACCTCGGGAAAGAGGCTCTTACAGGTAGGAATTAATTGCGTTTTACCGTAAAATCATTCAGCATGAAATTTCGGGGTTTAAAAAAGACGTTTAAGTGGACAAGTACATTCGTGGACTTCTGATTTAAAAACGGAGGAATTTGCGTGGGTCATTTTCCGATATGCTTGTGTTCAATTCGTCGATCGGTCAACCTACGATCTCACACAAATATTTATGTTTTGACGGGTCATGGTGGTGGTTGTTGGGTGGAGAATGGTGGTAGTTGAAGTGGTAGTTATGGTGGAGGCAATCGCAGGCATTTATCATTGTGTGGTAGATGTATTATCAATATCGACAGTAGTTGTGTCAGCGGCAGTGGTGGCAGTAAGTGTGTTTGTGGTGCCTGTCTTAAGTGGTCCTATAGCACTTGTATGTAGTGGGAACTGAGGTTGTTGTGGTGGTGCGACGGTAACAGTGGTAGTTTTGGAAGTGTTGCGGCGGTAAAAATAATAGTAATAGTGGTGGAAGTTTTGTGCCGGTCGTAAGTGGTGGATTTGGTAGTGCTGTTGTAAGTAGTGGTGAATGTGTTAATTGGGATGCGATGATCGCTACTTTTTGTTTTACAATAAATGAAATGTATTGATAATAATAATTGTTTCATCTCAGATATATGTGAATTAATTTATGCTCCTCGGAAAGGAAGCATATTGTCGCCTTTTTGTCCGTAGAGTTTCGGGTTTGTGAAACTATTTTGGTTATAATTTTATCCATCATACTAATGTCAGCGTGTCCTTCCTACCTTGCCTTGTTCCGTTTGTCCGGCATTTCGTTTCCATGAGAGATCTTATATTTTGACTAAAGCTTTATCTGCAGCATCTGTATTCTCTGTGCGTGCGAATTTCACTTGTAGTTTGCTCCGATGATTCTATTTGATTTATGTTACGACATTTTCTACGGAATTTTTCATTCCTGCTCAAGATAAAAGTATCTTATTATTTTAAATCGATGAAACTTTAAATGCATTTACCTTATGTCTTGAGCATGGGCATATTGTAAGGTCGTTCCGCTCCTACGATTCTTCAGAACGTTATTGCACTTTGACAGTTTCTAAGTATTGTTTTATGTTCCGCACGAGATCTCGAAACGTTTGATTTTTATGCCATGAAACTTCATCTTCAGTGTCCTTAGAATATGATTTTTTAAATAAATAATTCAACATTTCTTAAATAAATGGCATTTTGATTGCTGTGCATGATCTGTAGCACAAATTATCCAAATAAAGTGTCATTTGAGGCAGCTTTCCTACCTGGGAACCATGCACATGGAGTATTGTATTGGCAAATCGTTCAGGTCCTATTATCAGGTCATTCCGGCCATATTGTCAGGTCATTCCGGCCATATTATCAGGTCATTCCGGCCATATTATCAGGTCATTCCGGCCATATTATCAGGTCATTCCTGTCATATTTTCTTCAGATAAGTCGTAATGTTAAATCATTCTTTGATTCTCATTTATATTGTTTAGTTTCGTATTTTATTGCCAAATGAAATGAGAGTAATTTTGATTCACATATATTTTAGTAGCTTTTTAGAACAACAACTATCTATTAAAAAGTTGTCAAAATAAGATTCAATCATTATGTTGTACCCAGTAATGAAGAAAATAAACAGCACAGAAAGAAGAGACATGGCAACTAAGTGTAGAGTTATTTAACCCTTTGAGCGCTGGAACCGGATTTTGAAGGCCTTTGCAAACAGTTTGGATCCAGATGAGACGCCACAGAACATGGCGTCTCATCAGGATCTAAACTGTTTGCTATTCTGATAGTATAATTTGAAAAAAAAATCAAAGAAAATGCTAATTTTAGAAATTCAGCAGACGAAATTTTAGCAGACGACAAATTTCCCAGCATGCAAAGGGTTAATTCCAAAACTGGTCTNTGACACAATATTCACGTCAAGGAGTAAATTTCATGTCAAAACTTTTCATTTAAATATGTTTGCACATAATATCGTACCATCGGATATAGTTCATATTTTAAAAAAAAACAAAAACAATAACAACAACAACAACATATTTTAGATGTAAACGTGTGATGTATCATAAAAACTCAATCTTAGAGACGTTAATGTGACTATTAAGCGCCGTGTGTACATGATAACGCGTAGATCTGTCTTAACCAATAAACAAACTGCTAGCGCAAACAGTCATATAAGATAGTTTTGGTAATGTTTTGTAAATGTTCGACATGGTATTATACTGGGCAATCAAAATATTCTCCGACTAACCCGTTGCTTATTTCAACAAGGGGCTTACGGTTTGTGTTGCAGGTTTCAATTGCCACAACACGAAACTAATTAAATATATTTACCAACGATAAAAAAAATCACAATCCTACAAAGACGTGAAGATCTGCACATTTTAACTGTGTTTTTTTTCTCGTGTTTTACCGTCGCTCATTCGGAAAATATGCGCAAAAACGTTCCACTTGTCTTAGGTCGAGCTTGACCCAAGCTTTCAACATCGCTAGAGTCATAGACAAATTAATCTACAAGCCTTCCATTATATTCTGAAGTACAGACGCGGTAATGACGCAGGCGTTGTGGTTATTGACGCATGAAAGACAATGATACTTTTTGGATAATTACACAACGTCATTGTCTTTGCTAACCTGACAATCTCATTTTCAGAACCAAAACCGGCTCTGCAAAGGTCATTGTAAGACGATTTCCCAAATGCGGTTTAAGTGCGAATTTGTGTCGCGTTCTGAGAAAACTGGGCATAATGCATGTGCGTAAAGTGTCGTCCCAGATAAGCCTGTGCAGTCCGCACAGGCTAATCAGGGACGACACTTTCCGCTTATGTAACATTTTTCGTTTAAATGATGTCTCTTCTTAGCGAAAATCCAGTTTAGGCGGAAAGTGTCGTCCCTGATTAGCTTGTGCGGACTGCACAGGCTTATCTGGGACGACACTTTACGCACAAGCATTATGCCCAGTTTTCTCAGAACACGACTCATTTGTTTAGCGTTGTATCCCATCATTGTAACACAATGTCAAACATATTGGTTAAGAAATAATGCATAGATGCAGAGTTACAGTAAGCTGATGCGAAGGTGAAGAACATGTCATAACCATTGTCAATGTTGATACATCAGTTAGCAAATGCCGGATAGGTTCTTATATAATTGGCGCATCTAAAACGGTATACTAAGTACAGATGGACGGGACAATTGTTTACGACACATGGCATTTTCTTAGTTTTCCCAGAACGGGGCTCTGTTAGACTCGGCAGCTGAATGTGAGACAGCTGATGTATCTTAGGAAATAGTAATTCTAACGGCTACGATGCTAAATGCATTGACGACACGCAATTGTCACATGTATAACCCTGTCGAATTCAAATACGTAGAACGCATTATACATGTTAACGTGTTCTTTGAAATGTCTTAAATATGGCTTGCAAACACATTTGTTTGAAAGTTTGAAGACAATCTACACACCTATGAACGTTTACTGACGTCAATAATTACGAAACATATCGAATATCAGAAGTGAAACATACAAATTCAAACGACACATTAACCAATGAGCCTCGCTCTGGGAAAACGGGGTTTGATGCATGTGCGTTAAGGAATTAAAAGTCTGCACAGGCTAATCAGGGACAATACTTTCCGCTTTTAAGGAATTTTTCGTTCAAAAGAAAGTGTCGTCTCTGATTAGCCTGTGCGAACTGCACAGGCCAATCTCGGACGACACTTAACGCACTTGTATTAAACCCCTTTTTCAAAGAGCGCGGCTCATAAGTTGTTCTTGTTTTTAACCAAAGGGGTGTGTCCGGCAGTTG
Source organism: Dreissena rostriformis (assembly GCA_007657795.1). Classification (NCBI taxonomy): domain Eukaryota; kingdom Metazoa; phylum Mollusca; class Bivalvia; order Myida; family Dreissenidae; genus Dreissena; species Dreissena rostriformis. Next base: position 76,339 of record VMBQ01001178.1, read on the forward strand.
ACGAAGTGTCGGAGAAGTGTGCCTTTGCCGATGCCGGGAACATACCGCTAGACGAGGAAGCTAGGAGCCTGTGCGTCCGGCACCAAGTCTGCTACACTTGCGTAAGTTTTGGACGTCATTGTTTGCGTTGATGTAACATATATTTGTACATATGTTTGTATTGGTGCGTGCCATTATGAAGCTTTCGTTGTTTTGTGGCGGTGATAATGGTGACAATGATGATGATAATGCTTGTATGGATTATGATGAAGAGGTTGCTGCTGCTGCTGATGATGAGTATTATGATTTGTGTGAGTATTATGATGATGAGGATGATTATGATGATCATTGCCTATTTTGTTATGTTATTCAGGGGTCGGCATTAGGCATTCCAAAGAGCAATTGTGATGATGGCTACAAGGGCACCGTGATCGAAGAGTGCGAGGGGGACACTTCCTGTCTGCGAGACGCCGCCTACTTCCTGCAACTGATGGCGCAAGCGCACGTGTATGAGGCGAACAGTCCTGACGCATGCGCAACGAGCTGCGTACGAGACTTCATTGTAGGAATCGATGAGTAGAAATACAACATTGAATGCCTACCCGTTCACTGTTCAGATATGTCGTCCGAACAATTGTTTGAGTATAAGGTTTTGTAAAAACTGTGAGCAATTCCAAGAGTCGAACACGTGCTATGAGTTCATGTAACCAGCATTTTTAAAATCATTCGATATGTGTGTACATGTATGTGGCTGTTTATACACGCGTTGATAAAAGATAATAACCCAGTATAAATCATTAATCGTGTGATGTTGATAGCTTCTGCACCTGCTGTCTCCCACGCAGTTCGTGTGTACCGACAATCTAAGAAGAATGAGGTGACAACTGTGTCGTGTTCTGAGAAAACTGGACAAAATGAATGTGCGTAAAGTGTCATCCCAGATTAGCCTGTGCAGTCCGCACAGGCTAATCAGGGACGACAATTTCCGCTTTTATGGAATTTTTCGTTTAAATGATATCTCTTCTTAGCGAAAATCCAGTTAAGGCGGAAAGTGTCGTCCCGGATTAGCTAATCTGGGACACTTGACGCACAAGCATTTTGCCCAGTTTTCTCAGAACATGGCACAATTGCAAACGCGTTGTCCTCCTATAGACAGAGTTCATTGATACGAAGCCGTAGTACAGGCGGACACGCGAATGACTTGGCGGTACACGAGCCAAACCAAACTCCGGTCAGTGACCCCCACCTATGGGTGAACCATTTGCACGTGCACAGAAAAGCAGACGAATGTACGGGGTTTGGTGTCAAACCATTGTTCCTTCGGTGAAATGTTAACCTTTTTTCCAACTTTTTGAACTAGTACGTAATTAATAGCTTAGCTGTGTGTTCTAATACACTGCGGTTTCTGTACGTATGCTGACCGACTGGAATTGTGTTTTACGTGTACACTATTTATTTCTGTTTTTTTTTTCCCAATATCAAATTAGGCGTATGTTAAGCCTCTCTCAAGTGAACACGTTTCTGTTATTCATAGATGTTAATCTGTTTTTTTTAAAACAGATGTTCCGAGTTGCAAATATAAACATTTCTAATGTGCATTTTCACTATTCTCCTAAAACGTGTTTTATTATATGGGCATTCAAAGTCAACTTGCTGTTTTAGGGGATGAGTAAAATATATTTAATTAAATAATATGTGTTGTCAGTGTTCTTCTTAGAATAGTTTTTCTTGCTGAGTATGCAGTTTAAGTTATTAACTGGTGCGATGCTGATAACAATGTAAAAGATACATACGGTATTAATAAGGAAACATGTGAAGGTATTGATGAATAGAGATGACAACTATAGGTACAACTAGCACAATTATGAAGCTAATTATTGATATGACAGCTATGGAGATACTCACAAAACATATGATACGTATGCTCAATTGACAGTACAAATATGTCGATCATAAAAACAAGAACATATGAAGCTAATGCCGAATTAACACAACTAAGCGATTATAAGAAAACAATTGAAGCTAATGATGAATTAACATGTAAACTATGGCGACAATATGCAATCAAATGAAGCTAATGATGAATTGACAGGAAAACTATGGCGATAATTAGAAATCATATGAAGCTAATGATGAATTAACATGAAAACTATGGCGATAATAAGAAATCATATGAAGCTAATGATGAATTGACAGGAAAACTATGGCGAAAATTAGAAATCATATGAAGCTAATGTTAATTGACGTGTAAACTATGGCGATAATAAGAAATCATATGAAGCTGATGTTAATTGACATGTAAACTATGGCGATAATAAGAAATCAAATGAAGATAATGATGATTTGACATGGAAACTATGGCGATAATAATGAGTCATATGAAGCTTTTGATGAATTAACATGAAAACTATGGCGATAATAAGAAATCAAATGAAGCTAATGATGAATTGACATGAAAACTATGGCGATAATAAGAAATCATATGAGGCTAATGTTAATTGACATGTTAACTATGTCGATAATAAGAAATCATATGAAGCTTATGATGAATTGACATGGAGACTATATCGATAATAAGAAAGCATATGAAGCTGTTGATGAATTGACATGGAAACTATGGCGATAATAAGAAAGCATATGAAGCTAATGATGAATTGACATGTAAAGTATGGTGATAATAAGAAATCATATGAAGCTAATGATGAATTGAAATGTAAACTATGACGATAATAAGAAATCATATGAAGCTAATGATGAATTGATATGTAAACTATGGCGATAATAAGAAAGCATATGAAGATAATGATGAATTGACATGGAAACTATGGCGATAATAACAAACATATGAAGCTAATGATGAATTGACATGGAAACTATGGCGATAATAAGAAAGCATATGAAGATAATGATGAATTTACATGACAACTATTTCAATAATAAGAACGCATTAGACGCTAATGATTAATTGCTAGGACGATTATGGCATTAATAAAACACAAAAAGTAAATAACAAATCGACATGACAATTATGGCGTTAATACGAACGTATATGAAGCTAACGAAGAATTGACATGGACCTATGGCAATAATAAGAATGTATATCTAGCTAATGTAGAACCGACATGACAACTAGGGCATTTATAAGAAAGCATATGAAGCTAATGCAAAATTGACATAGCAAATATGGCGATAATAAAACAACATATGCAGTTAATGATAAATAAACAGGACAACAATGTCCTTAATTATAAAATGAGTGTAGCTCATTATGAAATGGCATGGCAACTAGGGCGACACTTCTAAAACAGATTTAACTTATGTTGAATTGACACGACCTGACGTTAATAAGGACAACTATGAAGGTAGTGATGGTTTGAAATGACAAATTTGACAAAATAATGAAACGGATGACGCAACAGATAAATTAATATGACAACTGTGACGTTAATGAGGAAACATATAAAGTAAAATATTAATTAAATTCACAGCTGAGGCGATTATAATGCAAAAAAATAGTTTCGAGTAGTGATGGCTATTTTACACGGTATACGAAACGGCTCGGAAAGGTTATATTTCCGTGGCGTATAGGTAAAGGCGTTCGGAATACTCTCATACACTTAACACATAATACAGAATAATAATAATAAATAACAATTGATATTAATTTTCAAACGCCTCTTGAACTCGTACGAATACTTACATTTTAGTAATAAATAAGAACGAACAATGCAGTTTTGTTAACTGTGTATTCAGCATATATATATATCGCTAAGAAGACATACATATATCTGAGAAGACATACATATATCGCTGAGAAGACATACATCTATTGTATGTATAAATTAACGAACAACTTTGGCGATGATAATGCACCAGTTGAAGGTAATGAGGATAATTTACCAGATGATGTAAAGGATAATGACGATAGAATGGGCGATTATGGCGAGGTTTTAAGCGAAAAAGAACTAAATTGGGGGAGATTATAATAACAAAAATTGCTTACTCTAATCATGGTTATGATTAAGCAAAGTTGGTTTCGATTGTGGGTGTGTAATATGACGATGATTATAATGATCTGGCGATGATAACCAGTATTAATTTATACGGGTTAATCAGCATCCATGACTATAATTGGAAAATAAATGAAGTATGGGATGACAGAATAATGTATACACACAATGCAATATCACATGGATCAGTTTTATGATTTGCTGAAAAAAATACAGTAACACTTGTAACGAGAACAAAACAACTATACATATATGTGGCTTATATTAATCACCTATGTATTAAAGGTATAACTTTCAGACAGTATAGTCATACATAGCAATGATGACACTCCCGACAAATTTGTAGCTATTTTTTCTAAAGTATAAATTATTCCATTCATCAAAAGCACAAACATGACCATTTGATCGTTTGAAAGTGATAAACAAATAATGCTTGTTAATAATATGTATTATTGTTTAACCGCTAAATACGTTTTATCAAAGTCCGAAGATTTGATTAGATTTCATTTGTAGATTTAAATATGATTGACATTTGTGGACCAGTCTCTTGAAATACCTCAATTATCACAACAATCGTTTTTCGCGAAAAATGCATGCATGGAAAATGTACAAACATTCCTTTTTTTGTTAACCAATCTGTTAAGTGTTTACTATTTTTATGACAGTATATGTATTTTATTTGCTTGTATATGTCAAGTATGCATGCTTCTGCGGCACTTATGTTATTATATAATACTATAGTTTATAAGTTAATTGAAGACAATATGATACAAGTTAATTGAAGACAATATGATGCAAGTTTAATGAAGACAACATGATACAAACTGTATTTTAGGCCTTAGTTCACATTAAATGATTGAACGCTTTTTAAACGGCTTTTAGTTCTAATAAACGATAATGATAATAACATTTATGTCAGTGAAAAAGTTGTTTTTTTCATAATGACTTTTTCCGACAAATGTTTTTACGAAATAAATTAATAAACTTATTTACATTGATATTGACGCCACATGCAGCATGCAAATATTTTACCAATTCCAATACGTTGTTAGAGTATATATGCACGGCCTCATAAACATTAAGTTTCGCTTATTTTAATTGCCACGTCACTACGATTCTTGGGGCAGCTTTGAGACTTCCTCCTCAAACTACACATGTAGTCAAACACATTGTTATTAATTTTACTTACTACTTTCCAAAATATTAAACACATATACACACACTTGTTTGGTAGCTTATACAACACAGTTTCGAGTGCCAACATGTTTAATATGCCTGATATATGAGTACATACGACAATTATGAATAACAAACGTAGTATGCAAACGCACTTTTGCTTATGAGATTTGTGAGCATCGATTTCTCTTTAACGATCAATTTAAGTATCGGACTTCTTTGCTGTAAAAGTGAATGCCAATCACAATTGTTCGCAAATGTTTTTAGTGTTGTATCCAATCAACACTCTCTAATACCGCTTGTTCACATTTTGACATACTTTTTCAGGAAAGAAAATTCGTTAAGTCTACAGATCTTTTGTAAAGCACGGGGACGGAAATTTAATTTACCAGAAATTAATCATTTAGCAAAGGCTTGTGGGATTCAAATGTTATTGGGACATGGATAAGTCTGCTGAGTAAACACGAAGTTGTGTAATCATTCGGGTTTTTTACCTCGTATTTCCTAAATTGGCTTTCCATTAACTAAGGCATCAGACAACCTCGATCAATTGTACGTATCTAGGAGATGTTCTCAATGCAGACAATGCATTGAACTCTCCATCGTCGCATATACAACTTGTTTGCCATTTCCTAATTAATAACGATCGGTAATAGTTGTATTTAATATTAAATAATATTTTGGAATTAAAACAGACAGTTGTTAGTAGGGCTCTGGATTGCAAATCCAATTATCGCAGGTGCATTCCACATAACTTGTAAATTCGTGAATTCATTCATAAAGGCCATTTCCTCCAACGTTGGATCCAAGAGATGTATTTGTCAACCTAGTTAGCATGAATTATACGTATGTGCAGATAGTATTGTAAATCAGCTTAACCAAGAAAAGTGTGCTTTTACTAATAACATTTCTTCCGTCGGTTTCTCTATATCGGTTGAGACTGCAGTGAACAGATAAGGAAACCTTAATTGGAATTGTGATTTTTTGTTAGAATAAATGATAACGCTGTATTCTAGCTGCTAGAAAAAGTCGCCTCTAGCTGAAGAAGCTGGAATTTAGCTTCGCATATTGAATAGGCAAGAAAACAAAGTAGAAAAAAGCATAATATATTAAACTGGCCGAAAGTAGATAAATCATCCATATATTTCCTAATGCGCGACTAGAGGTAGCAAGAAATAATTCTTGCGAAAACTCCTAACACATAAAAACATTGAAACTCCGGCCCTTCAGGAGAGTTCCTAGTGTACGCTAGTACTTTAAATTAAGGCAAATTAACAACTTTCTATACAATACAAGACAAAACAAACATTTCGACATTTAAAATAAACATCATGCTTAAAGCTGAGGTCACCGAATTGAAACGGTCAATTTAAAGCATTAGGGATTTTAGCCGATTGAAGAGATCCAAAACTTAATTAATCACAGGGCATAAAAGTGTAAATAATCACAGGGCATACAAGTGTTAATAATCACAGGGCATACAAGTGTAATTAATCACAAGGCATACAAGTGATTAATCACAGAGCATACAAGTGATTAATCACTGGGCAAACAAGTGTAAATATATAATAATCTCATAGCATCGTAATTCAAATTTAAAAGCAATAAAAGAGAATCATAACTCGATATAATTACTATTTAATTACTTAATGTTTAAGAAACACCAAAACAGCAAGATTACTTTTTGAAGCACGATGAACAAAAATTAGTACAACTATCAGCTAAATCCGTTCTGGTTAACACTATTTCAGAATTTGGTATCAAGAAGTACAAAGTCGAGACCATCGTTATGCATAATTCATTACGATGTGATTAACTGTTATTTGTTCCTATGAATATTTGTCCTTTTTTCTTTCAAGTTATATCACTTAACCAGCTATTGTCTGCGAAATTGTAGAATTAAAATATTTCATTAAATTACACCGGAAACGTGATTTAAATAATTGTGCGATGGTATAGAGTGTAAAGAAAAAGCATAAGAGTACACAAGCTAATGTTATCATCATTTCGGTCATTAAATGTGTAAATGTCGGAAGGTCAATGGCAGGTTAATGTTTGCAAGCTAAACCATGGAGTGGTCTACGTACAAAATACGGGTTTCGTATTTATCCGCAAGATTCTCATCCCCTTGCTTCAAATTACTATCGGCATATATTACCAGTAATTATTCATGAGTTACCACCGATAGTGCGTGAAATATTCCATGGTAATTTCTCCACAGGAAAATCGTGGTGTGCGTTGTGGTTGTAAAAGTGTCGGTCGTAACACGATCGGCTTACGACAGCACAGTTGCATAAGACAATAACAGATAAAATAAGATTTTTTTTAACGGCAAATGTAACTTAGCGGGTCATTTAACTTGTAGTTAAAAAACAATACCAGTCGTTTTTAACAGACGTTATAGCCTTGAAGAACATATTGTAAACAAGGAATGTAAATTTATGTTAATAGAGGTTTTGCATTATCTCTTTCGCCTTACTACAGACGGATTGAATACCGTTATCGATGTGTTACTCATACTGCACGTACCCAGTTCATGGACTAGTCTTAAAATACCTTGCTTTATTTGTTAGCTTGTACACATGACGTTTTTTTTAAAGATAATTGTAGAACAATATGTCCCAGTTGTGCAGCTGTAATATTGCTTGACAAATTGCTTCTCTCGGCGGCGGGATTAAATATGATGTTCGTGTTCTGTGTTCATTGCAAAATAGTTTCATTTCCTTGCGTAATTCGCGAATGTTTGTATTCAATAGCAGAGTTATAAATTTTGAGATCCGCCATTTATATTTTAACAATTATTGTAGTTTAAATGTGTGCTTTGAGAATGTTTGCATTTGATAGCTGAGTTATAAAGTATGAGATCCGCCAGTTATAATTTCAAAATAATTGTCATTTCAATCCTTTGTTTTTCTAAATAAACGGATACTTGCTGCAATCGATAGCTGTTTATTTACTGGTAAGATAACATTTACATAAGTATACATATTTGTAATGTTATATATATTCAAAAAATGTGTATATTGCCATTGCATATGTTTAATAGTTTAATGCCGATAAACATACCCGTCTGTTTATTTTGCCCGTGCTGTTGTTGTTGTTTGCTTCTTTGGTTTTCTATATTTACGTAATATTAACTTATTTCCTGTTCAAATGCATTTGATTAATTTATTAGTGCTGGAGCTTTTGTAAAATTCCCCAGAATTCATGACGGTTTAACTTTAGCACTATTGGTTAATTTACCACAATGAGCACGCTAAATCGAGTGAATTTGAAATTCACAATATTCCTACAATAGTTATTATCGAAAAGCAATCATTCGTAACGCGGTTCTGTTACATTGCCATGATATTTTCTGAGGAAAACCAATAAAGGAGAATCATAACTCGATTTAAATACTCTCTATTGCTTAATTGGTAAGAAACTTCAGAACAATAAGCGTACTTTTTGAAGCACGATGAACTAAAATTAGTACACATTTCAGCTCAATCCCTTCTTGATGCCAAGCTTTCAGAACTAAGCTTCATATAATACAAAGTCCAGATTATTGTACTGCATCATTAATCACGATGTGTTCAAATGCATTTTGTTCTCATCAATATGTGTCATTTATTCCTTCCAATTACTGCTCTTATTATGCTGTTGTCTGCAAACGTTTAACATTGAAAATATTGTATTTAATAACACCGGCCACGTGATTTAAAATAATGCGATGGTATATGTGTTACGAAATGACATACATTTGAGTACAAAAGTTAATATAACCATAGATTTGGTCATTAAATGAGTTAATTTTGAAAGTCAATGTTCGGTTAATGTTTGAAAGCTGCAACACGGAGTGGTCTTCATTCAAAATACGAAATTCGTATTTGGGACCCGCAAGCCGCTTATCTCCTCGCTTCCAAATACTATCGGCATATATTACCAGCAATTATTCATGAATTACCACCGATAGTGCGTGAAAATTCCATGTTTATGTCTCCATAGAGACATCGAGTTGTGTGTTGCGGTTGTAAAATTGTCGGTCGTTGTATCATGGGTTTATAATAGAACTGTTGAGCAAGACAATAACAAATAAAAACATAATATTTTCTTTACGGAAAATGTAACTAAGCTGATCATTTAACCAGTTGTTGAAAAACAATATCAATTGTTTACATACGTTATAAATTTTAAAACATTTGTAAACAAGCAATAGTAATCGATGTTGACAGAGGTTTTGCATTATGCATGCCTCTTTCACCTTACTACAGACATATTGACTGCTATAATCGATTTCTTGTTCGAACTGCACGTACAGACCAGATCATGGAATAGTAATATAATATCTTGCGTTATTTGTTATCTTAAACACGAGTTTGGCCGTTGTTATTTCCAATAATTATGAATATTCGTTATGTCCCAGTTGTGCAGCTAAATATTGTTTTACAAATTGTTGCTCCCGGTGGCGGTATGAAAAATAATTTGCGTCTTCTGTGTTCCATGCAAAATATTGTCATTTCAATACGTGCTTTTCGAATGTCTGCGTTCAATAGCTGAGAAATAAATTATGATATCCGACAGTTATGATTTAACAAATATTGTCATTTCAATTCGTTGTTATTCTACATAAACTGATACATGCTGCAATCGATAGCTGTTCATTAAATGTTGTGTAATCTAATACATGTGAAATGAAAAATATTGCATATGTAATTTATGTATTCAAAAGTTTCAACAAATCGAATTGCACATGTATATTTTTAATAGCCTTAACCCGTTTGTCTATTTATTTCCCTACTCTTGTTATTATTTGCCTTTCGGTTTTCTATACTTACGCTGTGTTAACTGATGTCCATTTAAAATGCATTTGAGGTTTCAGACGCTAATTACCTTCATGGAATATCGACTTATTTCGTACATTTCCGTTATTCCGAACGGACCCCCAGCACGTGCGTGAAACTAAGATAATTTTATCAAACTCCAAACATAATAATTTGTTCTAATATTCACCTAACAATAGTAACAGCTTCTGTGGTGAAGATGTAAAGCTTGTGCTATAGCATCCAAAAGTCCCGTGTCCGGTTCCCCTCTGGAGGCAAACTATTTTGTTATGCCAGTATACGTATTGTGCACTATTCCAAATAGTATAAAGTTGTAAAGAAATACTTAAACTGAAATTTACAAAAAGAAAGTCAAAAAAGCTACTACTCAATGTATTTCCCAAGTAAAATTCCCCTGTCTTATACATTATAGAAAACGTGTTTTAAATTACACGGTTTCGGTGAGTAATTCCTTCATGAAATGTATAGGTTACATGTAAACAAATTGTTTGTAACAATATGAGTTGATTATGAACTATCCATCATTTTCACATATTAAAACATACGTTTATTATTCTGAATATGAAAGCCTAGAGCTTTTGTAATATTCGTCTGGTTTTATGCAGGTTTAGTACTATTGATCGTTTTACCACAATGAACAAGCTGAAAGGAGTTTATTTGAAATCCACAATGGCCCTACAATATTTATTCTCGAAAAGCAATGAATACTGAATAAAAACGGACAAGCAATATAATGAGATTAATTGCATGCGTTGCACGGTTCTGTTACCTTGTCATGTTATATTCGGATGAATCTGAAGATAAACTAATTAAATTTGATATTCTTATTTTAATGCTTCGACGTAATTCAGCACCATTGACATGTGTGACATGCGTAGTATCGCGTGTCAAACATTTGTATGAATGCCCCGTTAGCCCCTTCCATATTGTCATTGTCCGGGACAGATAATGGTTGGGGTACTGTGATTAGTGAAAGACGTTCGCGTTCCAGAGGAGTACCCCGTGTACGGTGTTGGGCACATAATACATTGCATCTGAGTAAAATGTCTCATGCAAAAGGTGTTTTGTAATCGAACGTGTGACCAATACGTTGCTTCTTGCAAAAGGACCGCCTCAGAGCAGCACAATGGCATTTCTAAGTTTAACACACATTAAAGCTGTCTGTTCAATGATGTGGAAGTACATTTGACTTGCTAATGCATCGATAAGTCCAGACCTATATTTTGTTATGTCAGCTATTGATAAAAAACTGTTTTCTTTCTTCTATGTGAACAAAGTAACTCAATGAGAATTGGAGACTTGAGGGTATAAACCGGTTTACTAGCGCAGGAGCATAACACCCGATCTGAACAGAATCCTTAATCTGAACATAACACCTGGTCGGCGCATAACACCTGGTCTAAACATAACAACTTATCTGAGCATAACATCTGCTCTGAACATTATCCCAGGTCGGAACAAATCACCTAGTCAGTCCATAATCCCAAGTCCAGAATGTGAACACAAAAAACAGCATGTAGAGCTATGTAAATGTAAATACAAAAATGTCGTATCAATTCAACATTAGTCAAAACGTCAACCAGAATGCTTTACACAGTTCGATTTCACATTTTATTTCTTAATGGTTGAATGTCAATCAGAGCGGCATATTGGTGATTTTCTGCGAATCGCATACCTTGCATGAGAACAATGTATAACTGTATAACATCTTATCAAAAATATACATTTACTTAGATTCGTGGTGTTAATTCAAAGGTTCAGTGTTGAGAAGAAATGGAAGACCATTTTTAAATACATTCCTTATTGTTGCCATTACATTCAGAAGAGATTGAGAGTGCATCATCGCCTTTAGAACTCCCCAAACGACCGTAATCCATGCATCACAAATATATTATAATATGCAATATTTCCAATGTCCCAGAGCGAAATAGGGTACTGCGATAAGAATTGGAATATCGACCTTGATAAGAAATATTCGCGTATTAGTAATGCATTACGTTTTGTCTGACACTCTACCAGCAGTTATGTGTTATAAATAACAAGCGATAGGTCCCAGGGTTAAATTATCTTGCAAAGCATGGGTCCTAAAATTAATTTGTGTTTTGTACCGCTGAATTAGTAAATGTCAGCAAACTATCGGATTAACATCGGTTTCATACGACAGTCAAGGTTTATCTGACCGACTTATGTGAATTCTTTTAACGTGCTATTTGTTTATAGTAATGCGTGTTTAAGGTAACGAAATTGGAAAAAGTTATGTTTTGTAATTAACAAATTCTTGCTGCGAAGGTTACTTCTGTTTCTTGCTCGCGGTATGTTCTGCTAAAGAGACACCTAGTATATGTATTATTATTTGCAAGTTATTGGAATGATTGCTTCCCTTACAGTACCTATTATGCCAGAGAATCTGAAACATTGTTCTATTATGCCAGAGAATCTGAAACATTGTTCTATTATGCCAGAGAATCTGAAACATTGTTTTACAGAAAATATGATCACATTAAGATTACTTTTTAATTGTCTTATTTAAGCTTCAGTCCTGAATTTTATATCTTCTGTATTAGTATCATCATCTTTTGAACTTGTATCACTATATTTTCCACCCCGGCTTAAAGGGTATTATATTTTCACAAATACGATTATCCGTTAATAGGTGTGTATGACAGTATTGTTGAACACATTTGCTTATTGTAATACACGTTTCGTTCAATATGATTTTTTATAAATACAAAATTTTGTCCCCAGGAAGCATCAAATGTACTGCAAAATCATTAGCAGCAGTACAATCTTTCTAATTATTGTAGGTAACGGTTCTGCAGTGTAAATTGAAATAAATTACCTGTGTATACATGTATTAAAATCCCCCAACCTTTGATTGAAACATATTTTGGCATTGTAGATGATTTATTTCTTTAATTATTGAGTGAATATATTATGGCTGCTATTTTTAATATATGTGTTCAAATTGAGATTATGCATTTCATATAATAAGTTAGTTTTTAGTTGCAGTACCATTTATATGAGACTGTATAGCAAAGGACGAATGACACATGTTCGTTTATTAACGTTCATGTGTTTTGTTGCGATTTGCATCAAGGGTCATTGTAAATTCAATTCGTCTACGATATTGATTATTTCTACCGTTTGATTTACATCGTTGTGAATAGCAACAATTACAATTGAATCTTGCATTCCGGTTTGCTTCGTTTTGCTAAGTTTTGGATTGGCGTTTCGCTTAGTGGTAAATCAAGGATTGTAATCCACTAATATTACAAAGCATAAAGTCTATATCGTTGGATAGGTGGACAATTATTTGCATGTTGCTATAAAACAAGGAATAAAAGCAAACGCGATCAAAAAAACTTGCAATTATAAACAGTGCATTATTTACATTACAATAAGCACGTTTATTATGCTATAATTTGATATAAAGTATTTTAAAAATACCAAGCATGTTAAAACATGTTAAAAAATACAAAAGCATGTTGAAACAGACAACAAGCATTAAAAACAGAAAAAAAAACGCATATGAAAACAGACAACAATCATGTTGATATAAACAACATGTTTACAACAAGTTACAAAGCACGTAAACAATTCGTATCGACCTTTGGTATTGCAAAATATAATGCGGGCGAGGATCAGATCACACCAAATCAGTCTGTGATAAAACTTTGAGTTTCGTTTCTTTTAATTCCTAGTATATCAAATTGAATAAGTCTAAATACGATATATCTGGCACATCTGAGTTTAATTATCTGTTTGAAGATGTTTATTACGGATGAGGCGCCAAGGGAATGGTTTCATTAAAATTAATATGGCGAACATAGTCCGTTTCTTCCTAGAGGACAATTCTTAAAACGACGCGAGACAAGCACTCGACAACTTTTTTTTTTTAATTGAGTTTAAGGGAAATGGTAACACCACTGTATGCAAGTAAATTTCCAAATATGGCAATGTTATGTGTGAGAGTAACCTTTTGCATAAATCATACATTTATGCCGAATGTATTGTCGATATTGCAACATAAGTTACATTTGTTATAATTAAATATAGTGATTTTATGATAGTGGTTTTTATCAACGTCATCCTATTGTATGATTGCATTTATGCTAATAATAATATATTAATTCCAATAACTAAATTACTTAATAACAGATAATGTAGTCAATGCTCGCATATACGATAAAGAACGGATGCGCGCACATTCATACGGTGTTCGTTTTCGAAACCACTAACCTGGTGATTTGTAAACCAGAGAACGAGTAAATATGGTTGAATAGCATGCATGAAATCAATGTAAAGTGCTTATAAATTTCTCCTCGGGGAATTTGCGCGGTTGTGACATAGGATCTTTCATGAGTAATTTACTAGTTACCCACTAATCGATCTTTTCAAAACAAACAATTGGTGCAACTGACATTTTGCTTTGTAGACTCAATGGAAACACATATGTATCACTGTTGCCAGCGTAATGTATACACTAATTGGGCATTGATCGGAATACGTTGTGATAATGGTCTTTGTGATAGAAGGTCCATACAAGTTATATTTTACATTATTTTATATAAATAAATTAGTTACCTATATGATATGACTCTTGTCATTTCTGTTTCAAATATTTATGCAGCGTTCAACCGAAAAGGTGGAAATTCAAGAGTCGGTGCTTGTATATCTAGCGAGAAGACAAACAAAAACGCGGTTTTTCTGACACACGCACTTTATATATACTTTTGTAACAAAGTGGATTCTATAATATTTAAATAATACTGAAACATACAACTTACACAGGTTTTCTCGGAATATACCTTAAGTTATAGTTTTATTGATACGGTGTCAAATTTAATGTTATTCAACTATCTGCACATTGGGTAACAACTTATGATTGCTGAAAACTGTACTATGTGATGTGTTGTGAAAATACATTCTCGCGAATGTTCCAACTGTAGATTGTATTTTCCAATTGATGTTTCATTGCTGTGTTCAGTGCATATCGTGTGATATGCAGGTGAATCCCTTTGGACAGTGGTTTCACTTGTAAGTTTATCTAAATAAATGTTACATGATTATGAAAATTCTTTTGTCAATAATACCAAGGCTGGTATTCACAAGGCTACTTATGGAAATATTAACTTATGTTGTGCTTGAAGAAAAGTCAGATCGAATTTCAAGATATCTGATATAAATAATAATATATACTTGTTTATAACATATAAATAATTCACCTGTTTTGTACTGGCTAAACTGGTAGGCCATATATTTCCGATGATTGTCCTTTTCCAAGAGAGAAATCAGCTGCTGAGGTTCAATTATATCTATTGATTCAGACGCGAAATATTTCATCTGTAACAAACCTATTACGTGGCTTCTCACACTCTATAAACAATTATATCTAACTAATTGACACGCTGTTTGCCATATGTCGATGTATTAAATAGGGTCTTGTCGTTTGGCGTGTGCACTTACATAAATTTCTCTTTCGTCTATTTTGGTCGTGTTATTTCTTATTAAATACCTAAAAGGATACTAGATAAAGAACTATTGAATGCGGTGATGACATTCAAAAAGAAAGTAACTGATTTTCACCGGAATTGTATAATTGATACTAACAATGAAATCTTAAAATAGCTCATTTTACCATTTTTAACAGATATTATTAAAGACTGATGCCGTGTCAAACTTTTAATTCATCATACGTTTATAACTATATATTTCTTTGTTGCTACATGACCTCCTATAGAAAGTCTTGCTATATTGATCCATCTAAAGACAGACAACACTGCGAAGGAAATGTAATCAAGTAGTGTGGACACGATTTGTCTGCATTTATTTTTTCTACAAGGTTTGAGTAGTTTATCATTTTAATCGATCTCAAGACATACAACTTTAGCAAGGAACGTTACTTGGTACAATGAACACGGTTTTCTACCTTTATTTTGTTCTATGAGGTTTGAGTGGAATATTAGCAGTGACTACAATTTGTCAAATATTAAAGCAGTCTTTTTTACAGGATGTGTCATACGACATCGAAGAGTATGGTTGTCAGACCGAAATAAATTTTCCTTTTACCTTGAACTATAATCTTAACTTTCTAGAACGGCATGCTCTCTTTACATTTTACAACAACCGTGACCCGTGGTCGTAACCTATATCAAAATCAGTTTAGGCATTAAAAGGCATTAACAACTCTTCAAACTATAAAATGCCTGTGAACATTTACTTTTTCTAAATTCATGTCGAATGTCCCTGTACATGGTTCTATGTTATCGCATTTATTAGAAATTATTTAAAATATTTATAATTTATTTTTTTGTTTATGAACGTGTACACGTGAGCTGCATCGCAGCTCTTTTTTAGCATAAGGATTGTGTTGTATTTGACTGTTTGTGGTATAAGCAAACAACTTGGCATATATTTCAGGCAATGCAATTGGTAATCACATGCATTATATATGAAGTGAGTAGAAAGTTACTTTTAAACGGTCCCAATATAATGTAATTATTAAACAAAAAGGTTGTGTCTACACTTCGTTATACTTGTGGATGATCTTATACTCGAGTTCGTGTCGTTCTATATTTTATTTATTAAATAAGCATCAGGCAAGACTACGTTATAATACTCTAATGTGACCTTATAACATCTCAATTTTAAAGTGGTGATACATTCTGCCCATGAGTGCGATTCTTCAATATGAAAACATTATGTTACATGTTAGAAGACATTTTTTTCAGTATTATTACAAATTAATTCAAAATAGTTCGTGCCCCTACACACAAATGTTTTCTTTCATATAATCATGTACTATTTTGCATTTTGCTGAGTTGGCGATAGTCCGTAACTTTGTTATTTACAAATATAATTATGATAAACGTATTTGGCAAGATTTATTTATAAACATCGTTGGTTGAAGACAACTACAATTACGTTTCACCTTACGATAACGGTAAATCGTTCCCGCAGTATTCAACACTAGAGCAAATTCCAGATCCGTATGAAGGACTGAATGACAGAATGTATGACCCTCGGAAAAGAACAGTCCATAATCCTCGGAGAGTTGTACCGATTCTACAAGAGCGTCATACAATTGTTGGAGGTGCTGATGTGCCGATAAGACGATTACCGATCAAACGACAAGAACCGGAAAAAGATACAAAAAGTGAAACTAAAGCACCCGAGCACAAGCTTTCTGGAAAAGCTCAGTTGGACAAAGATAACAGGGAAGAGGCATTCCGTAAGCTCTTAAACGCTGCAAAGGATCTGAAACCGGCTGGCAAAACAAGCTTACAATGTCATTCTGAAACTGATGAGAAAACTGCAACCGTGGAAAGTCCAAAATGACCACTGTAGAAAGCAAGACACACAACACTGAACAACATGTTCACTGAACATGAAAATAATGAAAGCAACCAAAAAAGTGGAACTTATGATTCAGATGTCTCGCTGAACAGTAAAGCCTTTTTAATCTTCCGCCTAAGTTAGTAGCCGATCTACTGGAGAAAATAAATGTTCTGAAAGAGACGGTTTCCAAGCTGTAAGTTCTGCAGATGTTGGAGGAACGCGAGAATGACTATCTAGCGAACGCTCTGAAGTTTGCAACTCTAGATCAGATAGAAGATCGCGATGACTTCGTAAACAAAGAGATCGACGATGTCAATAAAGCGACTGAGACGGAAGCTCTGATTCAAAGTCTGGCAGAAGGTAGGTCACTGATTTGTTAGATTGTGATTTAATTTGGTGAATATGTGTCTTAAGGTGCGTGGCACTAAGACACGCATTTGTAATTTGTGTTTGTCATTAGTATTTCTCTTTTAACTTGTATAAATCGATATCCTAGCATTTATTAATCGGTATATTTATTAATCGGTACATTTATTGTGCATATTAATATGTTTTTGTTGTGTGAACTCATAAGCTTAATATATTTAATATGCTGGTTAATAAGTGATTTTCTAAAAAAAAAAATATTTGAATTGTCTTTTGCATTGCGACTGTACAGTACACGAAGCACAATAATATGGAAAAAAAATCGAGTTGAAATCTTGATTGCCATGCGTAAAAAAATAAATTATTCCTTTTTAGTTAAAATTATGTATTTTATTTTTAGGGACAATTATCATTTTTATAATGTGCAGACAAACCTTACGAAGTTGACGGTGACGACGTAAAATTGGAAGCACAGCCACAAACAGACATCAGTAACATAGGTAACAAGTCCCAAATTGAAATGTGTATAAATAACGTGATACTGTGGTCGCATTGTCATAGAACTAAATAGAAAAACAAGTTTTTCTCAAACTCCATAAACGATTTTTTTTTCCAAATATGTTTCCTTATATTTATTTTGCTATCATTCAGTGATTTTGATTAGTTTTTAGAAAGTTGACGAACGCCTGTATACAATTCCAACTCTAACACAATAATTCGTGTCATTGTGCATTGATGTTGCTTGATGGACCATATGGTCATGTATTTCTTTTGTGGTTTTCTTATTATCCATGGTGTTGCGTAGTACACAACCAGGAAACGATGGAACCCAAACAATACTAGTCGGTCGATGACTTTTACGTGGTATACACCGAATCCATTCTGTAAAACAATTGATTTTTTATCGATTTGTTGTATAATGCATATGTATAACAGGTATTGTTTTTATGAGGATTTAAGCTTGAAAGATTTGCAGTGGTTATTTGAGTTAATACATCCGTTCGTTCATAACAAACTATGTGAAATTATTTCGCTCGAGAATATTGACTGGGCACAACATGTGATACTTATAACAAGTCTACAGCAGTTTTAGTTCACCATGCAATATAACGTCGGCCTTTTGTACAGATCTCCATCATCGCTCAAATACGCTGTGTTTCTTGATCGAGTAAAGCAGTGATAACGGAATATATACCATGGGGCTCCAACGATGGCAACTCTGGGCTTAATGCATGAGCGTAAAGTGCCGTCCCAGATTAGCAGTCCGCACAGGCTTATCTGGGACGATACTTTCCACCTAACCTGGATTTGTGCACTTTAAACGAAAAATACCATTAAAGCGGAAAGAGTCACATGCTAATCTGAGAGGACACTTTACGCACATGCATTAAGCCACGTTTTCCCTGAACGAAGTTAATTTTGTTGCAGTACTACCTGACCTCGAGCAAAAGAGAACCGCTTAGGTTGGGGTGGGACAAGGCTTATCTATGTAAGACACGTGGTTGAATGAACCCGTCCAGGAACACGTGAGTGACGGTGCCGTGCTCGAGGGTACATGCTTTCGTGCAAATAACACTCGGGTCAATATTAACAATAATTTTGTGTGTGAAAACCACCTGTTTATCTGCATAAAATGTTAACGTTCGCAAATCTTTATTGTTTCATTTTACCGAGTAACAATGTTATGGCACTGTTATTTTGAGAAAGAGTAAAATGGCAAGCAAAGAGAGCAAGCACGGTATTTGCAAAGTAACTTCTTGTTATATGATGAATTCAATAGTTTAAGGAATATTTGCGAATGATAATTTAGCGAATATAAGCCGATGCTGCAATTATAATCGAGGCCTTAAACTGTAATAGCCAAACAGTTAAGTTTCGGCACAAAGTATTACAGTGTTTTGGTTTAGTGGAGACAAGAAAAAAAATATATATATAAATTACGCCAAATATACTGTTTTTGATAGAATGATGCATTCAAATGCCATTGTAATATGACGCGTTTGCCATTTAAATCTTTTAGATGTTCATGAAATTAATCTGAAAACTTTTCAAGTGGAAGTGTAATTTGGCGAGAAAAAAATAGAAAGATGTGTACATGTTTACATTTCATACCCAGTGTCATCAGTTGATTTTCATGGAATACAATGTATTGGTTATCTAGTCTAAATTGGAAAAGTTTTGAATTTCGTTTATATGGGGTTGGCGACAATATATAGTATAGGATAATAATCAGGACTTTCAAATATTTAAAATCAGTATCTGTACTTCGATCAATTTCTAAATAGATGTACCCACAGTTATAATATAACAAGAATTGATGTAAAAATGCATGAAATGCATTCAAAATATTAACCCGATTCATTCGCTGTTGTAACTATTAAACCCGGTCTTGTGTGTCGCTCTTTCTGAATAACGCACATCGGGGTTAACCGTTTCTTGATAAAATATGACGCGGCTTGTGGGATATACGTGTTATTAAGATTGATTAAGTTTATTTTAATTGTCGACTCAAACTAAGAAATTTACATAGTTGTATAAGCCTTAATCGTCAAGTCAAACTATGATATGTATATGTATATTCGGTTTATTTCAACTCAAACTAAGAAATTTACAAGTCCGTTTGTTTATATCGTCAACTCAAACTCAGAAATGTACATGTCTATTCGATTTAATCGTCAACTTAAACTAAGATATGTACATGTCCATTCGATTTTATCGTCAACTCAAACTAAGAAATATACATGTATGCTTAGAAATTTACATGCTTATTCGGTTTAATCGTCAACACAAACTAAGAAATTTACATGTGTATTCGTTCTAATCTCCTACACTCACCGGTTTGCAATACTGCTAACGACAAGACATACACGTGATCCTGATTCTTTTGGAGTTGCGTGAGTCATTGTCGATCAAATCCTTTGTACTGTCAATTATAAGACAAAGGATATATGTCCGAATTTCTTCAATCTTCTTCGATTTATTTATTTGGCGTAGCAGTATTTTTAGCCAGAGTAAATTTCGATGTACGATTATATATCTTGTATATTTGTACATTCGATATCGTGGGTAATCGGATTACATAGACGTCAGTAATTGCTAGTTCTTGCTACATTAATAATGTATATATAAAGCAATTTACTGTAAACAAGTGCAAAATACTTTCAAATTGCAATACACTGTACAAAAGGTACTTGTGTACGCGACATTCAATAATGTGAAGTATATAAATACTGTTAAAATGTTTAATTATGTGTTTAAATTACATTGTTTAGTAAGGAATATACTTGCGCATGTTACTTTACGCACCATCGTTGTGTGGATCTAGCACAAAATATTAATGTTTTGGTCGCAAACTAATACGGGATTAGTTTGACAAAATTTATGCTTTTTTACAACTGGCGGCGACTGAAACTATGGATGATATACTCCCTCTTTCAGTAGAATCTGTCACTGCCAATGATGAACACGTGACTAAAGATTTGGAAGGAGGCATAGCTGGAGAAGTTCCTGATGCGGAGGACAAGCCGCTAAATGGTAAATTGTTCAGAGAACAATAGTTTGTTTATGTAAATCTTAAGAAAAAGTAATTAAACATTACCTTTAAAAACTACAAAATATTACACTAATATTATATTTATTTCGATTCAAAATGTATTCACGTTACTTTTAATAAGTTTATGTTACACTTATAGTTTTAATCTGAAAGTTTACCATCCGAAGTTTAGTCCATAAATTTAATTGAAAACACTTTCACAATTTCATTGTCATAAAATGGCATATACAAGAAAAAAATCTGTTTCAGCATGAATTTGGTGGGTTATTACAAATCTGTATTTTTTTTTAAACAAATCTTTTAAGGGTGATGAATGTTTTTGTTTTATTCTTATTGCGTGTTTCAAGAGTAATAAGTGTATGGTGTTAGAGAAGATGTAAAAAGACGACTACACATATACACTGACATTAGTATACTGATATTGTCACAAGACATTTTCTTTATCCAAGAATAGGTCCGATCCGATCATTTTAATGGTAACACTTATTTTAAATCCAATCTAGTCGTACGGTCGATTCCGGCAAAAATTAAAATGTTATTTTTCCTCACACGTGTTTAATATCATTTTTTTAGATTAAAGATTTTGTGCCAATGACATTATCTTTCAAATGATGTCAATGCCATTTCCTTTCATATGGTTTCAATGTTATTTCCGGTCAGTTAATGTCATCGTTATTATCCGCGTGATTTCATTCCCGGTTATTGGTTCGATTTATTTCTCTTTCTGAATGTTAAAATACCATTAACATTTAGACGGTTTCAATATCATTTACGTTCATATTGTTTGAATGTCATGCTTGTCAGATTTTTGCAAAAGCAGTTACTTTACAGTGCAATGTCATACCAGATTCCAGTGTTTCAATTTCATGCTCATTGTTCCGATCTTATGTACGTTCCGATTGTTTCAGTGTCATTTCAATGCACATTTCTTTTAAAACACTTTCCATTTTACATCTTGTCATTGTCATTAACATGTTGGTTAAAGCCATGATGTTTCCTATAAATAATGTTATAACGTGGTTTCCGATCAGATTGTTTTAAAGTCATTCGTCTGCATATCTTGTCAAATCAATATCTTTCCATTTCAGATGTTTGCATTAACATTTAAGGCGTTCATTTTGTTCAATTTCCATTCTCATTTTTATTCATTAAAATGTTTACAATTTATGCGTTTTTCTGCAGATTGTTTGGTCACCTTTTCCATGTGTTCAATGTTTATTTCACTGCAAAATGGTTAAGATATAATTTCCGAACAGATTGGTTCAGTGTCATTCCTCATCGGATTATTTCGCGTCCATTTCCTTCTCAGATTCGCCTGTCGTCGGGCGGAAGTTTCTGCGCGAGCTGCAAGGAAGTCTGTCGCCGTCTACCATTCACAATATCACCAAAGACCTCGGGAAAGAGGCCCTTACGGGTATGATTGAATGTTGCATTATATAAGTCGCGTTCTGGGAAAATTGGGCTCAATGCATGTGCGTCTGCTTATTCGGAAAGTGAAGTCCCTGATAAGCCTGTGCGGACTGCACAGGCTAATCTGGGGCGACACTTTAGATGTGGAAGTAGAAGTGTTTAAATGTGTGGAGGCTCTAACGTTTTATATTCGTCTGCGTGACATTTAGTGGTTTTTCAAAAAATGACTTTTTCGTGTACACGTAAATTCGTGGATTTCTGATTTTTCACAAGTCAAGTCAAGTCAATTTTATTGGCAAATACATGTGTACATAGCCAAAAAGAAAGCATAAATGTACATGTAATGACGGTGTAGAAAAAAAAGACATAAATACTATAATTATTGACATGAAAAGTATGGAATATCATGGTTATGAATTGATAACTAAAACGAAAATGCAGTAAACAATCAGTTAATAACTATGTTTTCCAATTCGTTGCTATTAAAGAATCGAATACTTGCAACATACAATTACTTATACAAGGACTGTAGGCAGTACTACACCAAAAGAAAAATGACACCATTATAATATAAACAACAAATTAGCACAATGCTAACCTATCCAAATGGCAGTTCAGACAATCGTCAAAAAATAGGTATATATGGAATATATGGTTTATTTCGATGAAACTTATCCCTACTAGCTCTTAAATCGAAGGCTAATCTGGTAAATTTAGCAAGGTTTATGATCGTCTTTCTATTAGAAGAGGACAGTAATTGTTTGAACTTTAACGTGGAAGGCCACCGAAGGAAATATTTAGGTAAATATGCTTTTCTCAGATCTCTATAAAAATGGACAGGTAAGCAGAAAATGATATTCGTTTTCAATAACTCCCATATTGCATCTAGTACATATTCTTTCATTTTTAGGGAGATTTCTAAACCTGCCTTATTCAATTAAGAGTCCCCTGGCCTCACAGATAATAGCTGCTTAAGAAATTTAAGATGCACTTTCTCAATGTCGGGGCAGGGATGAAATCCCCACACCTCGGTACCGTAAGTAAAAATTGGTAAAATCATTGTATCAAAAAGACGTAATTTATCAACAATGATGAAAGAAATTTTAGAAAAATGATTATTTAGTGCAAACATTGCTCTAGATGCTTGTTTGGACAAATGTTCCTGAGCTTTAAAAAAATTACAGTAATGTAACACCAAGGTAAGTAAACTTGTTTACAACTTCAAGCTTATAATCATTATATGCAATATCAATATTTTTAATTTTGTTGCTTCTATTAAAAACCATGACTACAGTTTTGCTGGTATTAACAGAAATGCCCCCATTCAGTGCAATAATCATGTAATCTATATAATAGCCGCTGAAGTCCTTTTGCAGAGTAAGAGAACAATGCTGTGTCGTCAGCAAATAACAACATGAATAACTTAACGTTATCAAAATACACACAACCTATGGCATCATGATACAAATAATTGTAAATAACGTTTACGAAAAATATAAATAATAGCGGAGACAAAGGTTCGCCCTGTTTAACACTAGTATAACTATCAAATAAATCCGATAGATGAGATGCCGAATTGTTATTTGTGTTGTTATGTAAGTGATTTGCACCATATGCGTTATGTGATGTATCGGAACTATTTCCTACTCTGTTCGTCTTGACACATGTCTTAACACAGCTATAGATTGATTGGATCATTTTTTTACAAATTTGGATGAGACGTGGTTCAGCGAAGGTTTATACAAAATGCCATTTCTGTAAACTAGGTCAAATGCCTTTTTAAAATATACAAAGGCACAATACAGCTGGCGCTTTTCTTGTTACACTTCCCGATTTATCAAAGAATTCAACACAAACATGCAGTCTGTTGTACTCTTTTCATTTCGGAAACCGAATTGACACTCACTGAGAACATTATATTTTTCCAGCCATTTGCGTAATCTACTGTCCAGCATGATTGAGAAAATTTTCGAAAATATACTTGTAAGAGTTATCCCCCTGTAGTTGTTAACATCATTTTTATCCCCGTTTTTTAGGAACCGGAACTATGACGCCCAAAGACCATGAACATGGATAAGAGTTTGTAGAATAAATGTCATTAAATAATGAACATAATAAAGGAGACAATATTTCCTTACATTCGATAAAAAAAAATCCGGAATGAGTTGGTCTTATCCTCCACTTTTCCCCCTCTTTAGGTCCCCTATTGCTTTCTTGACTTCATCGATTAAAAAGTCGTTATCTAAAACTTCAACAGAATTATTATCACTCTCTTATTAATTTGTTAAATTCTGTTCCACCGTAGTATTGGAAAAAAATATCACTGTTAGAAAATAAGTTCTTAAAATGCTCAAAAAATATATCTGGAGATAAATCACTACTTTTGCGACGATTTTTTATCTTATTTATTTCATTCCATAATTTATGAGGATCGGATTTTGCATATGTGCGAAAGTTTTGCCGTTGTCGATTGTTAAAGTACACTTGGCACGCCTTTTAATTGTGTTATATTCACTTATTGACGTTAAAAAAAGCTGTACGGTTGTCCAGCAAACGATTAGTATAAAATAATTTCTTAGCACGTCTATACCTCTTGCGCGCAGCCTCGCATTCGCCATCAAACCATGAACTTTTATATTTACGCACGGGTTTATTATTAGAATTAAAAACTGTACTTGTTTTACCATATGTATCAAATGCATAGCCATACAACAATTTGGCAATGTTTTCAACACCTATATCGACATTCGTATTACCGCAGGTAATGTCATTTACAATATTTTCAAATTCTTGTAAATTAGTTTGCATGATTTAAATATACGCGTCACGCGTATCGTTATCGTTACAGCAACTTAACTTTTTGATTGATACATTTTCGCTTGAATTAAACAAGTTATTGACATTGAAATTTAATGATATATGGATTGGTGCATGCGGAGAAAAAGAAAAATATTCATGCACTTCGAAATTACTAATAAAGGGAAACAACTCCTGGTGTGCAAAGACATAATCGATAGTACTATTACCGGCAGCCGTCATAAACGTGTAATCACCTATCCCCGCATCTGATCCACAACGACAATTACCAATTCTCAGATCTGAATTTAAACATAAATCGATTAGTTTAATACCAGACAAATTAACGATTGAATCCACGCAAAAACGCTCCGGTAAATAGTTCTCGAACAAGTCATTTTTATCTATAGTGTCAATAAATACAGTTAACTTTTCATCTGTCCTAAAATAATCGGATTTATTCCCACAGCGTGCGTTTAAATCGCCAATAACACAAGTTACGCCTAAGTACACTTGGCACGCCTAATGTTGAATAATGACAAATACTCAAAAAAACCTTCGCTGTGCAGATTAAAATACACTGCATTGTGTGGAGGAATATACATGTATATAAAACAGATATTAACATCAAACGTGGTATTAATATATGACCTATCAATTTAAACCCAGATAGCACCCTGACTGTCGGTTTCCAAAACAGAAATAGCTTCTTGTTTAAATCTCTATAAAACAAAGAGATTCTACCTTGTCCGCGTTTACTGCTATGACTGTTATTACCTAACAAACGAGGAACATTTATACATTCATAACCATCTAATTCGGGTACAAAATCAGATTTTAGCCATGTTTCGCAACAAAAGACAATATCAAATTGATTAACAAAGTTAACAAATTCTTCGTCATTAATACAGTTTTTTAGACCGTTAACATTCCAAAAAACAAAACTCAGTTCATACTTTTCATCGGTTTCCTAGTGTGACGTCGTGGTTGGTGGAACAAACTGTCGACCATCGATAAAGAGTTTGTCGCGGATGAGGACTGCTCTTTTCCCGTCGCGTCTGGCTGCAGTCATGTGACCCACAAGGGCCTTCCGGCGCTCCAACACCTCAGCGGGGTATTGCTCGGTTACGTTATACTGAGAACGGCGCAGATNGTGTAAGTTATCGTAAGTGTTTGTTTTGTACTGCTGTTGTAAAGAACGGTGACTGTGATGATCGCTCACTTCGTGTAAATAGTGATATAATGTAGTGATAATATATCATTTCGTCATGTCAGATATATTTGGACTTAAATAGTGCTCCTGAAAAAGGAAGACAATGGTCGCCTCTTTGCCCGTCAGTCCGAATTCGAATGTGTATATTATTGAGTTTGCGGTGTTATTAAACGAATTTTCTGATAATTGTATCCATCATATTCACGTCGTCCGTCCTTCATTTCTTCCCTTCTTCTGTCTTCCGTTATTTCTTTTCCATGCAATAGCTCAGATGTTTGACGAAAGCTTTATACGATGTGCGTGCGAATTTCGCATTACGTTTCGCTCCGATGATTATTATTGATTTATAATACGACATTTTCTATGGAACTTGAGATCAAAGTTACATATTATTCAAAAACGTTGGATGCAGTTACCTTATGTGTGAAGCAGGTGCATATTGCCAGGTCGTTCCGCCCCTATGATTCTTCAGGACGAAATTGCACTTTGACTATTTCTAAGATTGTTTCTCTTCCGCACGATATCTCCAAACGTTTGATTGTAGTGCCATCTTCCGTGTCCTTAGAAGATGAGTTTATGGATTAATCATTAATCACTCGTTAAATAACGGTCATTTTGATCGCTGTGCAAGATCTTTGGCGCACTCTGTAGAGGCATAATTGAGACCAATGTTTTGACGATGTTTCCAGAAGATTGGCCTCTTGAGTGTTCACAATGTAAATGTTGATGACGCTCAACAGTGGACGTATGACAGACACAAATGACGGGCAAATGGTGATCCCTAAAGGTCATCGTAAGTATGTTGTGTCAGGTAACCTAAAAAATAATCAAATGGACAAAACTTCAATGATTACAAAATAACAAAAATGAGTCTCACTCTGGGACGACAGGGTTTAATGCATGTGCATTAAGTGTCGTCCCAGATTAGCCTGTGCAGTCTGCACAGACTAATCAGGGAGGACACTTTCCACCTAAACTTGATTTTCGAAAAGAAAAGATTTCCTTGCAACGTAAAATACCATAAAAGCTGAAAGACTTTCCAGCATATCATAATCTTGCAAGCGTTAAGTGTATAAGAAAGTCTTACACAATACTTACTTACACAACATATGCAACAGATAAAGAAAGATACAAAACGAATCACGGAAAATAAATACGTCTTTCACAATAAAAGTTACTTATATAACATTCGTTACTTATAAAGGAAGAGACCATTACTAGTCTTAGGTGGATTTAGAGGCAACAGAAACGGCGTCTGAACCCTGGTCTTGATAGATAGTCTCAGAGGACCATTAAGAATAGCGAAACATTAAACTAATATGCAAAAGCAGCTTTGCTAATGAGATTTTCAAGTATCGTTTTCTTTAAGTGACGTGTATGTGAATATTTAGCGCCGTATGTACACGATAACTCATAGATCTGTTTCAACAAATGTAATATACTGTCAACGCAAAAAAAAACACTCATATAATACAGTTTTGTGAAAGGTTTTGTAAATGGTCAAAATATTATTCTACCCGGCAATTAAAATATACGCTGAATTCCCCTTGGTATATTTTAAAAAGTGGCTTACGGTTTATTCTTCATGTTTTATTTACCGCAACCGGAAACTAAGTCAAAGAACAAGACATCATTTTCTTTAAGCATTACCATGATTGTAACTTTTATAATCATAGATATTTACCAACGATAAAAAATACGTTCCCAATCCCTCAAACCAACCTCATTACGATCTTCAAATGTCAATGGTTGTGTCTATTCTTTACTGATTGCTCATTTGGAAAGTATATGCAAAAAAGTTCCACGTGTGCAGTTTTAGGATGAGCTTTACTCAAGCTTCCTAATTAGTCAGAACCAAAGTAATTAAAATTTTGAAATGTCAAGTTCAGCTGCTTTTCTCTTTTTTACCCATGCTCATTCATCGGAGAGCATGAGCAATAACGTGCTACGTGTGCAGTCTTAGGCCGAGCTTTACCATACAGAAATTCCGCCAGAGTCATAGACATGTTAATCTACAAGCCTGACATTATTTTCTGAAGTATAGACGCGTTAATGACGCAGGCGCTGTGGTTATTGACACGTGAAAGACAATGGGACTTATTAGATAATTACACAACGTCATTGTCTTTGCGAACCTGGCAATTGCATTTTCAGGACCAAAACAGGCTTTGGGAAGGTCAATGAAACGCGTTTTCCCAAATGCGGCTCAAATGCAAATTTGTTCAGCGTTTTAGTCATTATCATTATAACATAATGTTAACCTTATTTGTCAAAAAATAATATACATATGCAGATATACAGTTAGCGTATGGGGAGGAAATGTCATAACCGTTGTCAATATTAATATATCAGTTAGCAAATGCCGAAACGTTTCTAATGTAATTGTCGCATCTAAAACGGTATGCTTGGTACAGATAGACGGGACATTCCTTCGTTTAGGATACATTGCATTTTCTTAACGGATGATCCATTGAGCCTCGTTCTTGGAAAACTGGGCTTAATGCAAGGGCGTAAAGTGTCCTCCGAGATTAGCCAGTGCGGTCTGCACAAGCTAATCAGGGACAACACTTTCCTCTTTTTTCATCTCTTCTAACCGAAAATCCAGTTTAGTCCTAAAGGGTTGCCCTTGATTCGACTGTGCGGACTTCATAGGCTAATCTTGAACGGCACTTATGCCCATGCATTAAACCCAATTTTCCCAGAACGCGGTTACATTAAACACGGCAGCTGATACTTAACAAAATAATTGAGGTGACTCTGAAACAGTTGAGGCATCGGAGGGAAGAGTAATTCGACCTACGATGCTAAATACATTGAAGACACGCCATCGCCGGATTTATAACTATCTTGAATTCCAATAGCAAGCATTATTTATAAATTTTAACGTGTTCGATGATATCGGATGCCCCGAATTTCATTAAAAAAGTATAGAAATGCGAAGCTTGATGCCATTTACCATATGATATCTTATTTGTTTGAAATTTTTAAAATACCATTACAAATTATCAATGGGCATTTATAGTTTTCGTTATGAAATCACGTTCGTCCGACTTAAGCGTACTAAATTTAGTGTAAAGCCTTCATTAAACTCGTGAGAGGCGAGTAAAACCAATTACAACTACACACTGTATCGAGAAATTATAGATCTAATGTATTCTATATGATGAACGATTCTCGTGCAACTGTTTTCGAGGTAACGCTTGAACAGCATGTTGTGAGTTTGCACTAAATCTACATTAGAGCCTCTCAAACCAATTCAAGTTTATGGACATCAATAATTATGTTAAGAAACATAGCGGATATCAGTAGTGACAAATGTCCGCAATTAATTTTGGCGAGGCAACGCTTGAACACTATATAAGGTAATTTTTGCACTAAATCTACTTCAAGGAATTCGTTTTGTCTCACGCTAAGCCTCTACACACCTATGCAAGTTTATTAACGTCAATAATTGTGTTACGAAACATAGTAAATATCACTGGTTGCAAATACAAATTTGAACTCCACAACTATATATGAGCCACGCTCTCAGAAAGCGGGGTTTGATGAATGTGCATTAAGTGTCGTCCCAGATTAGCCTGTGCAGTCCCAGATTAGCCTGTGCAGTCCGCACAAGCTTTTCAGGGGTGACACTTTTCGATTTTATAGAATTTTTCGTTGAAAGAAAATCTCTTCTAAACAAATATCCAGTTAAGGCGGAAAGTGTCGTCCCTGAATAGCCTGTGCGGACTTCACATGCTAATCTGGGACGACACTTAACGCACTTGCATTAAACCCTGTTTTCCAAGATCGCGGCTCATACTTTTTTTAACCGTAGGAGTGTGCCCGGCTGTGGACGAGGTGTCGGAGAAGTGCGACTTTGCGGACTCCAGAAACATACCGCTAGACGAGGAAGCTAGAAGCCTTTGCGTTCGGCACCAAGTGTGCTACACTTGCGTAAGTTTTGGACGCCGTTATTTGCGTTGATGTAGCATGATATTGCCCTGTTTGTATTGGTGCGCGTCATAATTAAGCTTTCGTTGTTTAGTGGTGGTGTTAATGGGGACAATGATGATTATGATGCGGATATGGATGATGATGTTACTGCTGCTGCTGCTGATGATGATGAAGACGATGACGATGAGTATGATGTTGATGATATGTGTGGACACAATTTATAATCGCGAAGTCAATGTCGGTTGTTCTTTAAACACCGATGGTCAAGTAATAAACATTGTCTACTTTGTAATGTCATTCAGGGGTCGGCATTAGGAATTCCAAACAGCAACTGTGATGACGGCTACAAGGGCACCGTGAGTGCGAAGGGGACATTTCCTGTCTGCGCGACGCCACCTACTTCCTGCAGCTCATGGCGCAGGTGCACGTGTATCATTCGTACAGTCCTGACGCATGCGCAATGAATTGCTTGCGAGACTTCATTGTAGGAATTGATGAGTAGAAAAATAGCAATATTTACCGCTTAACTGTTCAGATATGTCGTCTGAACAGTTGCTCGATTGAGAGGGTTGGTGAAAACTGTGGGCATTTCTAAAGTCGGACACGTGATATGAGTTCTTTAACCAGCATTTATGAAATCATAAGAGAGTTGTGTATACGTATGTGATTGTTGAAACACGCCGTGATATAAGATCATAACTAAGTTTAAATCACGAATCGCATGATGTTGAATGTATCCCGCATCTGCTGTTTCCCACGCTGTGCGTGTGTACCAACAATTTAAAAAGAACAAGCTATTGCCAAGCAATGATGTCCCCTACCGGCTCCACCATTGTCAGAATTATATATATATATATATATAGCAACCAGGATTTTTTATGTAGGAACAAAATGAAATGACGTGCATAATCTCCATATTGCCATCTGTCAATGTTTCAAGATTCATGAAAAAATATGAAGAACTTTTTAAGTTATCGCAGGATCCAGAAAAGTGTGACAGACAGACTGACGGACGGACTGACGGACGGACGGACGGACGGACAGAACGCAAACAATAAGTCCCCTCCGGTGAAACCGGTAGGGGACAATAAGCTGATTGTTATCAGAAAATGTACGCAATGTCAATAATAATTTTTAAAAAAGCGTGAAAAGATAATGCTAAATTGACAAGAAAACTATGGCGATAAGAAGAATACATATGAAGCTAATGATGAACTGACAAGAAAATTATGGTGGTAATAAAAGCTGCATATGAATCTTACGATGAACTGAAATGAAAACAAGTTCGATAATAAGAACACAAATGAAGCTAATGATAAATTGACATGACTTCCATGGTGATAATACGAACACAAAAAAAGCTAATGATGAATTGACATGACTTCCATGGCGATAATACGAACTCAAATGAAGCTATTAATTAATTGACATGACTTCCATGGTGATAATACAAACACAAATGCAGCTAATGATGATTTGACATGACTTCCATGGTGATAATACAAACACAAATGCAGCTAATGATGATTTGACATGACTTCCATGGTGATAATAAGAAATCAGATGAAGCTAATGATGAATTGACATGACTTCCATGGTGATAATGAGAAATCAGATGAAGCTAATGATGAATTGAATGACTTCCATGGTGATAATAAGAAATCATATGAATCAAATGTTGAATTCACTCGACAAATGTGGATTTAAGGGGTGTTGCGGCAGTTTTGATGATTTTTTTCCATCTGATAACTTTTGCTCAAAATTTTTATTCAAGTACTACATACAAATACTAAATGAAAAATGCAATAAAAACATAGGGTCACCGGCTTTGTTTGGATTTTATTCACCATTATATAATATGTACTTTTTGATTAAAACTGAAAAATCTCTAATTGCATAATAATGATTAATAACCTATGAAATTGGAAACATGTAGAGCTTATATTAGCTAATATATATCATATACCATTTGAGTAAACCACAAACAACCAAAAAAATGGAGAACACAAGTTAAATTTTAAGAAATGTCACCCAAAAAAACGTATTTTTTTTTACTATTTTTACCACAAAAATGGAATTTAAAAAAGTTTTATCCAATAACTTTTTGCGAAACTGCTCAAATATGTTCATCTACGTATTGTTATCATAAAACAACAATAAAAAAGGGGGTCACCGCACTTTTAACAGAGATTTTTTTGTTTAACTATCCCTACCGTCTGTGTCAAATTTCATACAATACAGCAATTAGGCGAAACCCAAGTACCGGTACATAGACTGTTAGAGATATGAAAAAAAATTATATGGTTTACAATCTTAATTGGGATCACAACGGCTTACTTAAAAAAAAAACACTTATNAAACAAGTTCGATAATAAGAACACAAATGAAGCTAATGATAAATTGACATGACTTCCATGAGGGTAATAGGAACACAAATGCAGCTAATGATGAATTGACATGACTTCCATGGTGATAATACGAACACAAATGCAGCTAATGATGAATTGATATGACTTCCATGGTGATAATGAGAAATCATATGAAGCTAATGATGAATTGACATGACTTCCATGGTGATAATAAGAAATCATATGAATCTAATGTTGAATTCACTCGACAAATGTGGATTTAAGGAGAACAAAAATGAAGCAATGATGAATAGACAAGACAGTTATGGCCATTGTAAGAACACATATGAAACTTATAAAGTTTTCACATACAACTATGACGACAATAAGAAATTATATGAAGGTTATTATGAATGGACATGGCAATTATGGAGACAATGAGAGAGCATAAAAAGCTAATGATGAAATACTCTGACAAAATTTGGCATTCATGAAAAGCATTCGAATTTAATAATAAATTGACAGGACAGGTATTGCGTTAATAACAAAGTGTATAAAGTAAATAATGAATCGACATGACAAGTTTGGCGACAATACGAAACAAGTGAAGCAAATTATGAACTGACGTGGCAACCTTTTTCGACAATTATAACACATATTTAACAAATGATGAATAAACATGATAACTTTGGCGTTAGTAATAAAAACTATTAAGGTATTGATGTATTGAAACGACAACTATGGCAAAATTAACGAAACAGATTACGCAAATGATTAATTAACACGACAAATCTGGCGATTATCACGAAATAGATGAAGGAAATGATGAATATACTAAAGCGATAATAATTAAACAAATAATATAGGGTAACACGGTTTAAGAAACGGTTAGAAAATATATATTCCCGTGGCTTACGGGTCAATGCATTCGGAACATTATCAAACACTTTTAATGGCAAGAAAAAGTCGAATAAAATATATTGCCTTCATTGGAATTCACACTCGAGACGTTTTCAAGGATGAAACATGTGGCCGCTAGAGTGTAAACGATTTGAAAGTTGTCGACGCAAGACATACGGCATACGGCATACGACGACGGATGTCAGACACAGAGGGACCACACTAGTTCACACTGAGCACTTTGTGGTCAGGTGAGCTAAAAATAGTACACGTGCGTGAGACGAAATTCATGCATAAAGCAGATTTCAACAAAAACATTACTAACCTTTTATTAAAACGCTTCTTTAACTGGTGTGCACATATGTGATTCAATAACAATAATGGATGAAAAATAAAGTTTTGATCACTTTGTAGTCAGCATTGACAAAAAATAAATTAAGTACATATATCGCTAAAAGTACATACTGGTATTATTTGTAAACAAAGTGGAACATCGACATTAAAAAATACGAGCACGACAGCAATCACCTCCATAACTACAACAGTCCCCACTTCCAATAAGGGCACTTCAACCACGTACGGCCGGCAACATAACTGCCACGGGTACGTTAATGGATAATCATCAATCGAAATGAGAACAAAATAAATCGTTTGTAACTATTTTCATCGATAATTTTGGAAAAAAAAGTATTACCATAGCGTTTAAAATACGCCGTTAAATTCAAAACTCTCGACGGTATAGTGGCGGCGCGTTAGAGTTTGCCAGATTACGTATCGAGCTATTGCAGCTTATTATGTTATTTAAGTGGTGATATCAGCTGTGAACCGTTGCTATGATGATGTTGACAACTGAACGTACGACTAAGGCGACAATAATGAACCAGTTGAAGGTAATGATGATAATCAAACCATAGTATGTAAATGATAATAAGGACAGTATGGGCGATTATTGGGATATTTACGGAATAAGTCATGAATTTGGGGAGATTTTAATCACAAAAAATTGCCTACTCGAATCATGATTATGATCAAGTCAAGTCAAGTAATATTTATTTATAAAGTCGGGTATTTCAAAAAATTATTAAACAAAGATGTTTCGATTGTGGAAGCGAATTATGAATACGATTATTATGGCAATGATTACCAGTATCATTTATACGGGTATATCAGCATCAATTACTATGATTCTGAAACTAAATGAAGAATGAGATTAAGAATTATTTATACACACAATTCAACATCGACACGAATAAAAACTGCAATGTTTGCGGATCAGTATTATCATTGGTGGAGCATAGCTGTTAAAAAATACATTGTCACTTATATTGACATTGTTTCATCGCTCTATTATCTTTCCTAACCTGACAAACCAGACTTTGTGTTCAGTTGTTCAAAAGGTTTCCACGAATATCATTCAAAATTGTTTGCACATTTGTTCAGCGTTGTATCCAATCAATGCTCTCGAATACCGCTTGTTTAAATATTGACATAGTTTGTCAAGAAAGAAAATGCGGTAGGCCTCCGTAACTTTTGTAAAGGGCTGTCAATGATAATTTAATTACCAGTAAGTATCCATCAGTAAGGGCTTGAGCGTTCAAATGTTAGTGGGTCATGGAAAAGTCTTTTGACAGCGTTGCGTGTCTACTGAAAACACGCGAAGATGTGTATTCATTCGTGTATTGTACCTCGTATTTTCTTAATGGACCGTCCATTAAATACGTCAGCAGACAACCTCTATCCGGTGTACGTATCTAAGAGTGGTTCTCAATGCAGACAATTAATTGAACACGCCACCGTCGCATATACAACTCCCTCGTCATTTCATTTATTAATTAGCGGTTATATTTGTGTTTAGTATTTAACAATATGTTGCAATTATGAGAGACGGACGAACGGACGGACGGACCGAGCGACAGACGGACGGACGGACCGACCGACCGACCGACTGACTGACTGACTGACTGACTGAAAAGACACACAGAAAAGACAGACAGAAAAGACAGACAGAAAAGACGGACAGACACACAGACAGACACACAGACAGACACAAAAACAGACAGACACAAAGACAGACAGACACTAAAACAGATAGGCAAACAAAAATCAGACATACACACGGACAGACGGACCATCATCATCAATCATCAATTCAATTTTGTTCTTTTCATACTTTGTAGACTGGTTTGACAGTGTAGGCACATTAATCTGCATATGATCAGTCCCAAGTATAGAGGATGGATGAAAGTAGTGACGTCCTACCTTCATAACTACTTTGTACATACTAGATTGCTATTGTTTGTATTACTTCGGCAAGTAATGCTTGTGGTGTATATGGGGGATGATTTAAAGTAATCAGTGGTTTTTCAACATATAAGAACACCCTTTCTCACCCTTTGACAATATCGATCCCACATATTAATCAAAATTATAATCAGAACTTTTAAAACCATAAAAATTATCTGGATGTATGTACAGTGGTCAATACCGATGTCTCAAACTGTTTGTGTTGATTTTTTACAGTATTTCGGACATAGTTTTCGGACATAGTTTAATACTTCATTTCTCGTACTTAAGGCATTGTGACCAGGGGTATATATTAATACCATGGGAATATATTAATACAAATCTAAAAATAAATAAAAACACATAGAATGGTTGTCAGTCTACTTACTCAGACTCTTCGTGGGAATGCTTTACAGATCATAGCGATATATCCGTGGGTTTTACTAAAGTGCAGTAAGCAGCTGACAACGTTCGTACTGTTATACAAAGACTATTGTAGAATGACCATATATGATTTTTATTGACCAAACCATACACACGTTAAACGGAAAGTAATACATCAATATTGAAATGATATTGTCGGGGACAGCTAGTCACGAAAAGAAAACATTCTCTCTCGCCAAAACTCTGGTTTTTAAATAATAACTGAATATATTTTTTATATCTAACACAATGTCTTATTGTGACAGGTAAACATAAGTGTCTGAAACACCTAGACATTGCTAAAAGCGGTCTTATAACAAGTGTCCACTCGATTGAAGTGTTTGTTTCTGCCATACGAATACTTGAGCGTCCGAATTCTGATCAGCTCATGCAACTTCCGGTTTAGTTGAGGACACTTCCTGTTTAGCTGTCGAGCATTTAAAACGTAAAGTAAACATTCTATCTTTCCTTTACCACTTTTTATTTCATACATTAACACTGCTCATTTGTTTGTGTACCATTTTGTGCCTGTGTTCTGCAGCACGGGTCGGAAGATAACGATCATCTGTGACTAACAAGCGTCTTTGTGTTTTGTCTCATCGTTGTTTTTCCTTCTATCAAACTGAAACTTCTTATGATACTCCAAATTGCTTTAATGCTCTCAATTTATATATCCAAATTAGTTAAGGAACATCAAGAAAACGACAACTGGCACTCTGAGGTAGGCCTCATAAAACAATTTGTAAAAGTCCGGGCTATATCAGCAAGCCTTAGGTTGTTTATCCGCCCAAATAGGTTACAAGATAAACCAGTGAACCAACAACCAACGTGGGGCGCCATTGTTGCCGGCATCGCCAGCCGAAGTTGGTGGAGAATAAAAAACTAACAACGGGTGATGTTTCTGTGTGTAATTCTCCGTGCAGACAATAAGAACGTGATTAATCTGCAGATATATTTATATACAACTGCTAAATCAGCACATTCAATTGGCGTCTAGCTATCTGACCGTCGCTATCGTTTTTGGACAGTGGCGGAAAGTATTAACAATCATGTGCTCGTGCGTATAAACGGTGTTAGCATGAACTATTACAATCATGGTTAAACACTACCAATACTACAACTACAATACTAATATGACTTGACTATGCATAGTACACGATAGTGGCTTGGTACTTTGAAGGTTTACAAGATAGAAATTTTTAAATATAACATTGTATTTATTTATCCTATGACACATATTTATTCTCTTGATAAATCAGTCATCAAACGTGGAGACTAATCCGGGACCCCAAGCGTCCCAGTACCCTTGTGGTTCCTGTAAACCTGAGGTCACCTGGTCCGATAAAGGTATACTATGTGAGAACTGCGACCAATGGTTTCATGCTGATTATCAGGGCATTGGTGATGAGACATACAACCGCCTATCAGACTCTCTGCATATATGGGTCTGTGCAAAATGTGGTCTGCAAAACTACTCATCTTCCTTGTCCGAATCCCTTGACTCCCTGTCCGATACTTATAGCTTTATTGCTTTGGACTCAGATTATATTAATGAATCCACTGGAATATCGCTGAGCGCCAGTGCCTTAAACTTAAATAAAGAAAAACCTATTGCAAAGAAACTAAAACCCAAAGCTACGTCAACACCAAAACAAAAATCTGCTTACACTAGTAATACTTAATTAAACAAAAACACGAAAACTGAAAGAATAACCATACTTAATATAAATTATAGATCAATTAACAATAAAATCCAGGAATTTTACCAAGTAATTCATCAAACTAAGCCTGACATTATTTCTTGTAAACCTGGCTAAAACCTGGAACTCCAACGTCGGAAATATTTCCAACAGACTCTAACTATATGGTGGTTCGTGATGACCGTACATCAGGCAAAGGCGGCGGTGTACTTCTTGCCATTTCAAAAAGATTAATCTGTGAGGAACAGCCCGACTTAAAAACTGTATTACAATCATCATAAAAGGTCTGAAATCTATTAATGTATCATCCTTTTATAAACCACATCAAAATGATGAAATAAGTCTCAATAATCTCTGGTCCTCAATAAAAATGATTCCACAAAATAGCATAATCTGGGTCCAATATGCCATATTTTGATTGATCCAATAAGTCAATTAAGGACTCGTGCAAATTCAAAAAAATATATGAAGATTTCCAAGAAAACATGACAATTAGTAATCTGAAACAAATGGTAAAAATGCCAACAAGAAGCAATAATGTCCTTGATTTACTTTTAACAAACCAACCAAGTAAGATTCACTCTACCAAGACACTGCCTGCCCTCGGCTCGTCCGACCATGATATCGTTTTCCACGAGATACATATGCCAATAGGACGTCCTTACCAACCAATACGAAACGTAAAACTTTTTCACAAAGCAGACTGGGAACAATTCAAGTCTGACTTAAATAGAAATTTCGAAGACAAATTCAAAACCCAGCCCGACTTAGATCCTAATGAACTCTGGCTCCAGTTTAAAGACATCATAGAAACTCTATCAAATAAATACATCCCAACAAAACAAACTAACCCAAAAAGTGATCTCCCCTGGCTCTCCAAAAGTACCATTAGACTCATCCATAAACGTGACAAACTGTGCAATAAAGTAAAGAATACTACGCGTACCAATCACAATTATGCAAATTTTAAACTAAACTTACCGCAATTAAAGCATTTTTACAAAAAGAAATACGTAAAAACTACTGGTAATATCTAAAATCTGTCATTTTTACTGGTGATTCTGAAAACAACAAAAACAAAAAATTCTACACCTACATAAAACATAAACAAAATGAAAACTGTGGCATAGCCACGTTAAAAAGTGATGAAATAACGTATACTGACGCCACACAAAAGGCTAACATTCTCAATAAACAATTGGAATCCGTGTTCGCCAAGCCTAAACCAATGAACCTTAGACACCAAGCTGAAATTAATCTTATAAAATCTGGAAATCATCCAACTACTTCAAGTAAAATGGAAATCATAAACATTACCCTATCTGATGTAGAATTATTTTTTTTAATCTAAATCTAAATAAGGCCTCTGGCCCAGACGAAATAAAGCATCGTCTCATGAACGAACGTCATCATGAAATAGCGCCATATCTGACAAAAATCTGTTGTGCATCACTTGACACTGGCTCCGTCCCACTAGACTGGAGGTCTGCAGAGGTTGCCCCAATATTTAAACAGTGTGCTAAGTGTAAAGCATGTACTTATCGGCCGATTTCCCTCACGTGTATATCCTCAAAACTAATGGAACACGTACATCATTGTATCAAACCTCATTAATTATTTTGACAATAACGATCTTCTTAGTCCATTCCAACACGGATTCCGTTCTAAACATAGCTGTGAAACACAAGTAATCTCCTTCTCTCAATAAATTTATGATAACCTAGAAGCTGGTAAACAAACTGACCTAATAGTAATGGACTTTAGTAAAGCTTTTGATGAAGTAGACCATAACCTCCTAGTAAACAAACTTCTCAAACTTGGTGTTAATAGCAATACTACTTCCTGAATTTCTTCTTTCTAAAAACATAGAACACAAACCGTAGTTGTTGAAGGTCATAAATCGAACTCAGCTCCGGTCATGTCAGGTGTACCCCAAGGGTCCGTACTGGGGCCCTGTTTATTTCTAGCCTATATTAACGACCTTCCAGATTCCTTAAAAAGTAGGGCACGGCTCTTTGCCGATGATACGGTGGTCTACCTCACCATTAATAAACAAAATGACTGTAATACTCTCCAAAATGACTTACACAAATTAGAAAAATGGGGGAAAAAACTGATCCATGGACTTAAATCCTGACAAGAGTGAAGTGATAAGAATAACGAAAAAGAAAAAGATAATTAATTTCCTCCATAAACTTCATAATATAGAACTAAAAACAGCAGATGAAACAAAATACCTGGGTCTAAATATAAGCAAAGATTTCAACTGAAAAACGCATATAAACAACATAACAACTAAAGCTACTAAATCATTAAAATTTATCAAAAGAAATGTCAAAACGAATAATAAACAAATAAAAGAAACAGCGTACAAAACATATGTTAGACCGCAACTGGAATATTGTTCTTCAATTTGGCATCCATGGCAGAAAAACTTAACATATCAAATACAGAGAGTGCAAAGGTCAGCAGCTCGTTATGTGTTTAATGACTACCAGTAGCGTTTCTCAGATGATAAACACATTAAATTAGCAAACTTTAGAACAGAGAAGAATTAACACATCCTTGATACAACTCTATAAAATTAAAAATCATCTAATCTATGCACATGTAGACCACCAACATCTTACAGTAACAAAAAATTTAAATGTTTTGATACCTTTCTCTAGAACTACATATATCATCAAAATTCTTTTTTCCCAATGACAATCATGTATTGGCATGGCCTTCCATACAACGTAAAGAGCAGCACCAGCCTCAATCAGTTTACTGCAGGCTTGGCCGCTGTTTCGAAATAGATATTTGTATCTTGTTTTTTTTTAATACTTTTATCATTAGTCAATGTAATAATTTTTATATCTTTCGTTATCATGTTATTTCGTGTGTCAGTTAAAATCACTGTCATGTACATACTGTATATCTATTTTTAAGACGCGACTTTTAACATTTCGCTTTCCCCTGACAGACGCCTTCCTGTTATAGTCAGCAATTGACTGTAGGAAGTAAGTAGAAGTAGAAAAAAACTCGCACAGCGGTTTTACCTCCTTAGTGCAATTCTCTGTAACAATTGTCGCTTGTGTTTGTTTGCAGTCGCAATGTAAAAGAACACAAAGAACAACTCACCATAAGACGTTTGTAATAACTACAAGATTTGCTCTTCTGATGTCCACGGTACAGTCGAATTACAAAAACTATGTGAGGTTGAGACCGGAATGACCTTGGGCGTTGACAGCTTTATTGCAGATATTACAACTAAATTTATTTTTGAGTGAGAATGACCATTTATTCGGACAACAATGTTCTTCGTCTGTCTTCTTCTGGCTATTTTTTAAACATCCAAACATGTATGGACCAGAACTAGATCTGTATCTACCTCTTGCTGTTTTAAAAACCGCGTTACAAAAATGTCATTCGACTGAAAGCGAATTTATTGACAATAATGCAACCTGCAACTGGGAAGTCAACTACCCGCATCCACAGGAAATCTTTAATCATGTAAACACATTGACAGGTGATAAAAGAAATGGCCCTTTTAAGCTTTCGACTGTTCGGTTTAAAGATTTTCTTAAAATAACATTCCACGGCATACAGTACTGTGTGGTAGACGGGAGGCAAACGTGTGTAGTTAAAACGAATTCAATCCCTTCCGGATTAGACCTTGAAATCAATAAAGCTGATCTAAGATCTGATCTTGACGCTTATGCCATTAAAAGTAATCATATACCAATAGCAAACAGTGAAATAGAACAAACTAAAATTGATTCCAGCAATGAACTGACTGCAAGGAAACGGCGCGGCAGACCTAGAAAATCGAGTGTTCACAAAGAACCATCTATAGAAAATGTGAACAATATTAAGGAAAATCTGGAATCAAGAAATTTGAAAAATGTTAATCAGAACCTTGAAGATAGTTTGAAAGAAAATGATTTATCTAAAACATCTGGTTACAGGTTAAGAGGAAAGAAGGTAAATGCAAAGATAATCCAAGCAGAAATGGGCCATTATAGCTCTGATAATAGTGATCATGAATGTAATGCCATGGAGGAAGATGTGGAAAACACTGAGAACAATGCCTTAAAAGATACTTTTAATGTTGAATATCACCAAAACAAAGAAGCCAGACAAACGTCACGCTCAAAGCAGGTGAATTGTGAACTCTGCGACAAGAAGTTTTGTGATTACACTGGAGTATTTACACATGTTTTGAGAAAACACAAGCATCATCCAGAGTACATAAAATATTCAGAGAAACTAACTGATCTTAAGAAAGTTGCGTGCGACTTGTGTTTGAAACAATTTCCGGACAGTTTTAAATACTTTTATCATGTTACTACTGAACACTCAGCAGAAAGCACTGACCATTCGTGTAAAACATGTCTTCTATCATTCAAGACTAACTGTTTGTTGAAACAGCATGTTAAGCATGTTCATTTAATCACCAGTAAAAAGTTTACATGCAGCATTTGTCAAACAGAATTCAAGGCATTCGGGTCCCT
This sequence comes from Dreissena rostriformis, assembly GCA_007657795.1. Classification (NCBI taxonomy): domain Eukaryota; kingdom Metazoa; phylum Mollusca; class Bivalvia; order Myida; family Dreissenidae; genus Dreissena; species Dreissena rostriformis. The sequence continues at coordinate 119,089 of VMBQ01001178.1, forward strand.
AAAACAGCACATAGAATCAGTTCATAAGAAGAGTCGTGTCTTCACTTGTCAACACTGCAACAAACACTTTTTCTTGAATTCACAGCTTAATAGACACCTTAAAATTCATGGTCAAAATGATTTACAGAAATTTTCATGTAACATATGCAACAAAGAGTTTCTTTTCAAACATAACTTAAAGAGACACAACGAAACTCTCCACTCTGTTCAACTGGAAAATTGGCATTGTTCGTACTGTGGAAAAGGATTCAATACCAAATACGGCATGATAGCGCATGTGAAATTACAGCACTTCAGCCTACTACCTTACGTATGCCAGGAATGCAATGCTGGCTTTATGAAATTCAAGCTACTATTTGAACATCTGTCAACGGTACACAGTCAAAACATTGTCAAGGTAAAAAATCCAGCCAGGCATACTGTATACAATAAGCAAGATAATGAAAAATTCTACTGTTCCTACTGCAGCAAAGAATTCTTGCACAAAGTGCGCTTGATTGAGCACATGCATTCTGATCATGCCGACGACTTTCCCTACAAGTGTGAAACTTGTAATCAAGGTTTCCTGAAAAAGTCATTCCTGGTGATTCATGCGCTGAAGGCTCATGCAACGATCCTCGACTTGAACGATGCTGATGACCAACGTAAGGGGACAGGGGACATTATGCAGGTGATCTCAACTCGATCAGTAATGCCCAGTAAATCAGGAGAGCAAGAACCATCAACTGACGTAAGACCAAATTTTGGTTGATATTTGCTCATTCTTTGATAACTGGACTTTTTATCTATGAAATTTGGCCTGACATTCTTACACTTATTGTTTTGATAAAATTTATGTATATAAGCTATTTTGACTCTGACTCTGTAAAAAGGGCATTTTACAAAAATGTTGATTTTTTGGGGGTATAACCAGTACATGGGATCTTTATGCTATTTGCGATTGGCATCACAATGCCCCAGTTCCTTTAAGTTTTCAAGCTGCCCATTTAAGGATAGACATCATATCATTCCCATTTTGAGACTAACACAATACCCTGTACTATAGATGTGTCCATGTACACCACTGTCAACGACTTGACATAACATCAGGACATTGTTTAAGTACAGTATATAATAACTAGAACAAATTGAACATGAAATCTGAAGAGCTTAGTACCCTATGCATATGTAATAATTACATAAATTAATACATGTTCTTATTTATTTACATACTTTCATTTTCAGAACTTGGAAGCTGATCAACAATATTTTAGTGAAACCACCAGCAATGTAACACAAGATGTAAACCTCCTTATTCCTGGGGCAACACACAATCCAGGTTGGCATTAGGAAATCTTAATTAGTAGCAAAGCAATGTAATTTAGAAATAGAAAGTGAAATTATACTTTGTTGTGGTTATTTTTTTATTAGCCAATTAGTGATTTTAGTAGTCATTGGCTATTTTGGCTACCTAGGGCTTACTCTGCCTTTCACAAAGTACCAATGGCTACAAATTAGCAACTTTGTCTTAGGAAATTTGTATTTGGCTGCAAATTTTCATCATAAAACACAAACTGGGCTTGATGCACTTGTGTAAAGTTTTCGCCCAAGATAAGCCATGTAGTCCGCACAGGCTAATCAGGGAAGACACTTTTCCTTTAAAGGAAAAGCAGAGTCTCTTCTAACAGAATATCCAGTTTTGGTGTAAAGTGTCGTCCCTCATTAGCCACTGCGGACTGCACAGGCTAATCTAGGGCGAAACTTTACGTACATGCATTAAGCTCAGTTTTCTCAAAACAAGGCTCATATTGATGATGCCAGTTTTGCTACAGCACCAGAGACAGCCGACGGCCAGTCCACACTGATGGTGGAGGTTGCCAGCGGTGACCAGACCTACACGTACATCATAGAGGCCCCCTCCCAGCTGGGCGATGGCCAGACGCTCACAGTGACAGAGGACCTAGCTAATATTCTGGTGGCAGCTGAGCAATCCCTACAACAGGTGTGAAAAAAAAACTGGGGTTTCACTGGGTTAAAAAAAAATGTTGCCACTAAATTTTGCTGCTTGAAATAAGTTGGAGGCAATGTTTGTCAATGATAATAATAGTGTTTATTTACAACAATAATTTATATTTTACACATTTAAAGAGTCTATATAATCATTTTAAATTTTAACTGCTTTTTTTACATTTTTTAATATTTTGACTCCAAGGAATTATTTCTGAAACTTTTTTTACTACTTTGAATTTGTATTCTCAGTTGTTGTTTTTTATTTGCAGTATTAAACAAAAATTGTATTATCAAAATTTGGGTGGGAGTATGTTGGTGTCCAGGCTTTTCACTATGGCGTTTAGGCACACCGGCACCCATGTGACTGAATTTCCAAAAAATTACCCCTGTGTCATCACCATTAGCAAAACAGTTTTTATTTCCTGTAATCCGCACAAAACTAATGGTATTCTTGTATATATACCCCACTATAAGAGAAGCATTATCATTTAAGTGTTTTGTATGCAAACAATTCAAAGTCAAAGATTTACAGATTAAGATTTAACATTTTTTTACATAATCCTAATGATACATGATTGCATGAGGAATTATAACAGTATAGCTTTTGACATAATTTCACATGTGTTACAGGAGGAAAGTATAGTAGGCTACCAAGAGCAGGTGTGTAACATTGTCCTTCAGGAGCCCATGCAAACAGATCATACGGAGACTGTGTACTATGAACTGGACGGTTCACTGGGTATCCAGAACGATTTCAGTGTTGAAGTTCAAAGCACTTGTGAGCCAACACAACAATAGACCACTGTCTACAATGTTACAAATGAGCCTCGCTGTGGAAAAACTGAGCTTAATGCATGTGCTTAACCCTTTGCATGCTGGGAAATTTGTCGTCTGCTAAAATGTCGTCTGCTGAATTTCTAAAATTAGCATTTTCTTCGGGGGGTTTTCTAAGACCACTATCAGAATAGCAAACAGTTTGGATCCTGATGAGACGCCACGTTCTCTGGCGTCTCATCTGGATCCAAACTGTTTGCAAAGGCCTTCAAAATCCGGTTCCAGCGCTCAAAGGGTTAAAGTGTCATTCCAGATTAGTCTGTGCAGTCTGCACACGCTTATTATGGATGATACTCTCCCCCTAAACGAAAAATATAATACAAGCGGAAAGTGCAGTCTTTTATTAGCCTTTGCTTACTGCTAAGGCTTATCAGGGACGGCACTTTATGCATATGCATTAAATCCGGTTTTCCCAGAGCAAGGCTTGCGACTTCAGACATACAATGGAACTCAATCAAAAGTGTTTAAGGCTTAAGTGGCCAATATGCCAACGTATAAGTTTAGTATGTTAGAAGAGGAGCAACACGTACCCTCAGTAGCCGAGGAGCAACACGAACCCTCAGTAGCAGAGGAGCAACACGTACCCTCAGTAGCCAAGGAGCAACACGTACCCTCAGTAGCCTTAGGGCACTACAAAACAATTTAACCCTTTGCATGCTGGGAAATTTGTCGTCTGCTAAAATGTTGTCTGCTAAATTTATAAAATGAGCATTTTTTTCGATTTTTTTTTTCATAAAATACTATCAGAATAGCAAACAGTTTGGATCCTGATGAGATGCCACGTTCTGTGGCGTCTCATCTGGATCCAAACTGTTTGCAAAGGCCTTCAAAATCCGGTTCCAGCACTTGAAGGGTTAAGACTTGCAGCAATGTACATCAGGAGCAATGTGAGGTCAAACACCGGTGTTGAAGTTAAGAGACTTTGGTGAAACCATTTCAGTAACCCGTATTTAAAACATTTAAAATGTTCAATATTAATTCAACTGATTTCATATGCAAATTTACAATGTATAGTTGCTTGTTAACAAAATGTATATGCTATCTGAAATAAATTATTCTCGTCGAATTTTATGAGCTGCCACTTATTTACAAAATGTCTACTTGTACTATCAGTCTGATGTAAATAATCTGATGTAATCCATACTTTTTGAGAATTTATAGAAATTAGTAGTCCATTATTTTTCACCTATCGTCATTTGTACAAACTACTCAGGACAATCTGTTCCAACTATTTATTGGATATCTATAATAAAAAATACTACAATATTCATAATAAACAATACTACAATATTCATAATAAAAATAACTCCATGTAAAAAGGTATTGTCGACATAAAGCATGCAGTCCATGATATGTTTGAAATAAACGTCACAATGTACGAGAACAACTTGGGTAGATGTTCTTTAAAGTAGCGAATAAGCACAAACATTTAGCACTGGAAGTATGTTTGTCATTTAAAACTTGTACAATCAGAGCAAGTAAGGCACACTAAAAAAGAACACAGGGTCAAATAAAGTGAAGGTTGACTAGTACCCAACCAATTGTACTTGTAAGTTTCACACTGCTAGATTTTAAGGCACTTGTATACCTTACTGTTTTTTTTTGGCAGAAATAGTTACGTGAGCAATAAACAGGACTCATTGTAACTGATTAAACTCTTGTACTTACAGAATTCTTTAAAGTGTTGAACATTTAATACAATATTGAAATGCAGAAATTTATTACTAGATTTTACTACAAACACAAGTTTCTGTTGATATTTGAGGGTTTGTCAATATGAAGTCTTTGGCTGGATCTAAGCACACATTCCAAACAATGTTTTCTTTTCCATCAACGGTGTTGATGATAAATATTTTTCAACATAAGTTAAGAATACCAAGTTTTATGATTATGGAGCTAACTAGTAATGTTAATAAACTACGATGTTGGGCAGATCTTTTCGGATGGGGACACAGCAGGAATGAAAATCATCGAACGTGAGACAAACAAAACGGTAACAATAAACAGATGTAAATGTAACAGTCAAAGTTTATACAGTTTTAAACATCTATAGATAAATGGATCACTACTTCCAATATGATGATGAACTACTTAAACAAACGAATACATATAAAGGTGAGTCCAATTACATATATAATTATTATAAGTGAAACATTACCTACATATGAGAAATAATGTTTTATCTACATGTAAGTACACACTTACTACAAACTACCTATCTTGAATAATGGTTTTTGGTTGTATAAAGCAAGTAAAATTCAAACAGTTAAAACCTGGGACCTCCCAGTCACAAGGCGGACACCATATCAATAAAACCATCATTACTTTGTTCATTTTTTTTTTGATTGTGTATAAAATGAAATGTATTCACTAGTCAATTCTTATTCTTTAGTCTTAACATAAAGGACAATCTTAAAACTATTAGGTTTGAATAACACTTTTTTTTCTGCGCTTTAAAAATTTAACAAATACATTCAAGAAACACTTGTCCACTGAAAATGCTTTAAAATGAGCCTCGCTCTGGGAAAATGGGGCTTAATGCATGTGTGTTAAGTGTTGTCTCAGATTAGCCTGTGCAGTTTGGCACAGGCTAATAAGGGACGACACTTTCCGCCTAAACTGGATTTTTGCTAAGTAGAGACTTCCTATAAATGAAAAATACCATAAAGATAGAAAGTGTCATCTCTGATAAGCCTGTGCAGACTACACAGCCTAATCTGGGATGACACTTTACGCACATGCATTAAGCCCCGTTTTCCCAGAGCGCTGCTCAAATTTATTGTTAATTGGCATCACCATCTCTCACAACCTCTAATTACATCATTTCTCTTTATGAACAATTAGTTAACAGCTTATGCAACACTGGAAGCCTGTATATCATAATAAATGGTAACTAGTATTTTGTGCTTATATTGGTACAACTTAATCTTTTCTCAGGTCTATGAGTGTGTTTTGCCTTGAAAAAGAAGAAAATCGATTAGAAGTTGGGGACACGAATGCATAAGTGCATGAACATACAAATATTGACATGAAATGGAAAGCAATACAACTTGCTAGTGAAAAGTATTTAACATTTAATAGAAAAAAACTGACTATTACAATGTTATAAATTACAACATGAAGGCTGCAAAATATGAGTCGCGTTCTGAGAAAAATGGACAAAATGCACAGGCTAATCAGGGACGACAATTTCCGCTTTTATGGAATTTTTCGTTTAAATGATGTCTCTTCTTAGCAAAAATCCAGTTTAGGCAGAAAGTGTCGTCCCTGATTAGCCTGTGCGGACTGCACAGGCTAATCTGGGACGACACTTTAAGCACATGCATTATGCCCAGATTTCTCAGAACACGACACATTTGCATAGAAATTGGACAAAAAAGTATTGTTTATAAAACATATGAGTATTACTTTGTAGTACTCAAAACTAATTTACATATCATAACTGAAATAGAGGTAACAAACAAAGGGGCAGAATGGATCACAATGAAAATTGCAATAATTAAAAAATCAAGAGACGAATAAAAAGATTTTCTATTCACTTGAACGATTTTTGACAAATGTTTGAGCGACAATGAGGCACTACATATGTGTGGGTTGTGAAATGATGTACAGAAAGCTTTGCATTGACACTTTACGGAGACAAACAAAATACATGAATAAACAATGGAACAAAAAACAATTATTAATCACAAGTGTTAAAAGGAATGTGTGAGATTGGGACATGTATATGAGTGAGACCATGGTCATTTTACCAAAAATCCTTATGGGAATTCTTTAAATACACCGTAGATTTGCTGAACTTTTACGACTTTTTATAACAACGCAAATGTTTACACTTCAAAGGGCACTGGCACCATTTGAAATGAATGGGCTGCTACTGAGTCCTATCTAATCACAGATCTTTCAATAAATATTAATTATGACAGAATATTTTCTTACAACAAGTTGCGCAACAAACAATATATCATGTTCCTAAAATAAGTGACATGTTTGAAGCAAATTAACAAAATCATTTATATAAACTAACAATCAAGGCTGGTGCTAATCAAATAAATACGAAGAGCAAATGATATGTTTTGTAAAACCATATGGGTATTCTGCACACTTAATATACATGTATGTGTAAAAAATGAACACAGTTATATGTATACAAATATATTGAAAATAAGGATATCTTTGAACTTCGCCGATATCCATGAACTTCTTGAACTAAATTTCTTTCCATTTTTATTTGAACGTTTGTTAACATAAAAAAATAGTTAATTATTGTAAAATAATGATAATTCTCATCTAACATTTACCAAAATATATTTAGACAACTAAATGCACAAGAAATTAAACATGACCAGTAAATCACTAAGATGGCCAGCTACCTAAAGCACCATGAGACTGGAATTGTACTACAATATTGCCAGATGTATTAGCAAAAACAACACAATGCTAAGTAAATATTTACTAAAACAACCATAACAGTACCATGTGATATTGCTACCATAAATATCTACCCATGGTTTTCTTATACCATTCTCTTTAAATGGGAAATAATTACATACACAAATACAGACATATCATATAAACATAACCGAGGTGCCATCTGATTTTTTTTAAACATAACAACCTAACCCTTTGCATGCTGGGAAATTTGTCGTCTGCTAAAATATGGTCTGCTGAATTTATAAAATTAGCATTTTCTTCGATTTTTTTCTATGACCACTATCAGAATAGCAAACAGTTTGGATCCTGATGAGACGCCACGTTCTGTGGCGTCTCATCTGGATCCAAACTGTTTGCAAAGGCCTTCAAAATCCGGTTCCAGCGCTCAAAGGGTTAATGCATGTGCGTTAAGTGTAATGGCCCAGATTAGCCTGTGTAGTCTGCACAGACTAATCAGGAACGACACTATCCGTCTAAACTGGTTTTTTGTTTGGAAGAGACTTCCTTTAAAAGTAAAAATACCAGAAAAGCGGAAAGTTTCCTTCCTGATAAGTCTGTGCAGACAGAGGCAACACTTTATGCAATACATTAAGCCCATTTTTCCAAGAGCGAGACTTAATTACATTCCGTGCAGTGCATGTTGGTGTGTAGGTACAGCTGGTATTCCCTGGTGGAGGAGTACAATGCGCTGGAGAAGAGCTGGGAAAATGGGGTTTAATGCATGTGCATAAAGTTTCATCCCAGATTAGCCTGTGCAGTCCACAAAGGCTAGTCAGAGACAACACTTTATGCTTTTATGGAATTTTTTGTTGAAAGGAGGTATCTTTTTATCGAAAATCCAGTGTAGGCAGAAAGTGTTGTCCCTGATTAGCCTGTGCGGACTTCACGGGCTATTCTGGAACGACACTTTACGCACATACATTAAACCCCGTTTCTGTGGGATGCTTTTTTCGTGTAGGTACAGCTGGTATTCTCTAGTGGAGGAGTACAATGCACTGGAGGCAAGGTTCCAGACCACTGAGTCCAAAGACTATGTGAGGACATGGCTAGTGTACGCAGCAGTTATCACCGGAGTTACTGTACGTCTTGTTCAGTTGTGTTCATATTAACAGGACTCAGTTAAACTATTATTTGGTCTAGTTATTGTTCGTAATGATTAAATATTTGGTGAATGTAATTTACATACTACTTCATGTAGTCATTTGTGTGCCTTTTGTCCTACGCTCTTGCGGGAATATCTTGCCATTCAGAGTATTTACCTATTTTACCATTTGTCAGGTTAAACTCGGGGGTACATTTTTTACCTCTGAAAATTGGAGAATTTCAGCCCAAAATTAACCCTAAAAACTGGTCGTGCATGCTTCTGACCTGTAAACATTTCACATTAGTTGTCAGGCATCGTGTCTGAGCGCACCAAAATGTTTTTCAGACTTTGTAATTTTATGTCAGAATTGTCTGACCTTATTTGCAATGTGTTACCAGACAGACCTTAATTGCATTGTGTTACCAGAACTTAATTACAGTGTGATACCAGACCTTATTTGCAGTGTGTTATGAGATGTTAGTTGCAGTCTGTTACCAGACCTTATTTGCAGTGTGTTACAAGATGTTAGTTGCAGTCTGTTACCAGACCTTATTTGCAGTGTGTTACGAGATGTTAGTTGCTGTCTGTTACCAGACCTTATTTGCAGTCTGTAACCAGATGTTTGTTGCAGTCTGTTACCAGACCTTATTTGCAGTGTGTTACCAGATGTTAGTTGCAGTCTGTTACCAGACCTTATTTGCAGTGTGTTACAAGATGTTAGTTGCTGTCTGTTACCA
>VMBQ01001178.1:142102-158136 GCA_007657795.1 Dreissena rostriformis
TGGATAGCCTGCACAGTTGGGACTTCACAGGCGAATCTGGGACGATACTTTACCCCGTTATTCCAGAGCGAGGCACAGTTCTGATATTTAAGATGGAGACTTAATGATATTCAGAAACTATAATGATCTTAAAGTGCTTTTAAGTAAAGTTTTAATATGTCTACATTTGAGTAGGTGACAGCTTTATTAATGTCAATACATTCTCAATCTTTCTGGACATGACTGTGTTGAAAAAAAAGTATGTACAATAAAGTCAGTGTGCCTGTAATTAGACACACAGTGTTGTTTTCACCTAAAGGGGAATGGTGGTGGGGCCCGTCCAAATGGGAAAAACGCGTCGTTTTTTAGGAAAAGGGGAAAATTAAAAAATAAAAAATTCACACTTTTATATGTCATGATTTTTATTATATGAAAACACATGTATGTATGTATTAATGTAATATTCACAGCTGCATTTCTCTGTCCTTTTTCTTAAATATATCAAGTATCTTTTCAACATTAGTTTTAGACAGTTCAGCCTTCATGCACAGTCTCAGTTTTCCTAGCCATTTTGAGTCTTATTGGGATTTTTTAAATCGATAAAATGGCAAATTTGAGAAAAAAATATCAACAAAATGGGCCAAATTGGATTTTTTATGCTCCCAATATATATATATATATATATATGGGGAGCATATAGTTGCCAGTTTGAAGTTCCGTTATTCCTTCCTTTCTTCTTTCCTTCCGTCACACTTTTGTTACAGTTTCTCATAGCGCCTTCAATACTTTACCGATCTCTTTCATATTTGGCATGTAGGTACCTTGCATAGACCTCTACCTTTTAATGAGGTTTGAGGTCACTGGGGTCAAGGTCAAGGTCACCGAGGCTAATAATAGATTTTCTCAAGGTCATTTTTGTTTTTTTCCCCACAAAATTAACCCATATATCAACAAAGCATCATTGGGGAGCATCCATCAGTTTTACTGATATCCTTGTTTTTATCAACATATATTGACTCATGAGGCCTTTTCCTGGATATTTTGGGAAAAAAAATGCAATTCATGTGAAAAGTCCACTGATTTGGGAAAAACTAATTTAATATAACTCTTTATAATAATTCAAAATCATATTAATTATAGTTAAATACTTTGTTTTTATGCCCCCTTCTTCGAAGAAGAGGGGGTATATTGTTTTTGGCCTGTCTGTCATTCTGTCTGTGACTCTGTCTGTCTGTCTGTCCCAAAACTTTAACATTGGTCATATTTTTTGCAATATTGAAGATAGCAACTTGATATTTGGCATGCATGTGTATCTCATGGAGCTGCACATTTTGAGTGGTGAAAGGTCAAGGTCATCCTTCAAGGTCAAAGGTCAAATATATGGGAAAAAGCGCTCAAAAGGGGGCATTGTGTTTCTGACAAAAAACATCCCTTGTTTTGGTAATAAAATAAAATCGAGATATAATTATCAAAAGACACTTCTTTCTAAAAAAATAATATTTTTTTTTAAACTTCTGGAGGGGATTTTTTCAACAAAATAGGGGAAAAATATATTCTCTTTGTAGAGGGAATGGAAATTGCCATAAAAAAACACTGACACATCTTTTTGTATGTCAAATCATTCTCAATCCCTCAGGACAATTTTAGTATATATGCCTGTATAATTCAGTCTGTCTTTACTTAAACACATCTTGTTAAAGTCAAATAATTCTCAATCCCTTAGTACTATTTTTGAATATGTGCAGTTTTTCTGTAATTAGACGCATCTTTCTTTTTGTCAGATCATTCTCAATTGTTTAGGACTATTTTAGAATATGTTCCTGCATTAATCAGTTTGTCTGTATTCAGACACCGTCTTCTTTATATCAAATCATTTTCAATCCCCCAGGACTAGCCCACGTGGAGGCCACGGTGTGCGCCATCGTGGAGATAATTCACGCCTTCACGGTTAGCGACCTTGACCACGTGACCTTGGCCAGCAAGCTGTATGCCCGTCTGCTGCTAGATAGAGACTCGAGCGTGAGCTTTGCATGCAAGCAGGCTCTGATTCGTGCCCTGCGCCCACGGGCTAAGAGGAAGAGGGTGTTCATCCCATCACCCCCATGTTGTAATTCGCCAGGTAGGAGGGATTTTCTCAGAAAATTTAGGGTTCCACCAGAATTTAAAGAGGTCATTGGCTTACGAATTGACACAAATTTTCAAAGGGCCATAGCTCCCTTTAGGGTTGATCTAATAAAAAAAAGTATGTTTGTCTCAAATAGATCTTTCCAATGATGTTAAAAACTTGTATATTTATAATAAATGAAAAAAAAAGAGACTTTTTCAAGGGTACTTATGGGCCAAGCTTATTTTCATCAGTATTCTTGCAGGTAGATATAATTATGTTACAAGACCAGTATTTTTTTAATGTATTGTTAGCCAGAATTATTGTTATTCAAATATTTCTAATTTGATGATTAACCCTTTCCCGCTCAGAATCAAAGTGAAAATGGCTTTATGCAAACAGCATAAAACCAGAACAGCCTGCGATTAACTCGCAGACTGTTCAGGTTTTATGCTGTTTGCTGCTCTGAAGTATCTAAGTGTTGGAAATGAAGGCTTTAAAACTTGAATATAGTAAGAAAGGTCTTAAATTTAATTTGATTTTCTAACGGACCACAAAAGCGTCAAAATGAGTATCCGACCGGGGAAGGGTTTACCAGCAACATTTGTATAATTTAAAATACCTTGTATTCTTTTATTGATGAAATAATTGTGTTTTACCTTTTAAGAAGAAGAAACAGAAGTGAAGGAAAGGAAGCCAGAGACAACTGCCGTTCAGTCTCTTGCAATATGTGAGGCCCCTGATGATGATGAGGAAGAGGATATGGACATGGAGATTGTGGTGAGTTGTCAAATTGTTGTTTTGGCATTTGTTAAGTATTCTTTTCAATTTCATTTTGAATTTTGTGTTGTTGTCCTAAGTAGAACCATTGACTATATTTACCCAAATAATGCCCTTTACCAACCTCTTTTGTATTTATTTACAGGCATTGGTTTGCCATTTATAATAATTGACTGGGTTGCCCCTGACTTGTTTGCCCATTTCCATTGACTGGTTTGCCCATTTCCATTGAGTTATTAGCCCATTATCATCCATAAGGTTTGCCAATTTCAAGCACTAACTGGTTTTCCCAATGCCATTGAGCGGTTCACCAATTGCAATTGACTGGTTTGCCCATTTCCATCTACTGGTTTGCCCTTTTCCATCTACTGGTTTGCCCTTTTCCATCTAGTGGTTTACTGATTTACTTCCACTGGTTTTCCCATTTCCAATAACTGGTCTGCCTATTGCAATGAATGGTTTTCCCATTTCCATCTTCTGGACTGCCTATTTCCATCTTGTGGTTTGCCAATTTCCATATTGTGGTTTGCCCATTTCCAATGACTGGTTTTCCCATTTCCAATGACTGGTTTGCCCATTTCCATCTACTGGTTTGCCCATTTTCGATCTTGTGGTTTGCCCATTTCCATATTGTGGTTTTCCAATTTCCATCTAGTGGTTTGCCCATTTCCAATGACTGGTTTGCCCATTTCCATTAACTCTAGTGGTTTGCCCATTTCCAATGACTGGTTTGCCCATTTCAAGCCACTGATTTACCCATTTTCATCGAATGGTTAGCCCATTGCCATTGACGGGTTCGCCAATTTCCAACTTCTGGCTTGCTCATATCTATCGACTTGTTTGCCAATCCCCATTGACTGATTTGCCACTTTCCATCGACTGGTTTTTCCATTGGCATTGCCTAGTACGTCCCTTTTCAACACTAACTGGGTTTCCCATTTCCATGAACTTTTTTTTAACAATTTCCATCCACTGGTTTTCCCATTTCCATCAACTTTTTTTACCATTTCCATCGACTGGTTTTCCCATTCCATAATCTTTTTTCCCCATTTCCATCGACTGGTTTGTTAATTTCATTTCCATTGACTGGTTTGCCTATTTCCACCACTTACTGGTTTGCCCATTTCCATCGACTGGTTTGTTAATTTCATTTCCATTGACTGGTTTGCCTATTTCCACCACTAACTGGTTAGCCCATTTCCATAGACTGGTCTGCCTATTTCAGGACAGCAGTGAGCCCCTGGTTCTGGAGCCCTCAGATGGGGAGGAGCCACACCCGCTTCAGGCCCTGCTACAGAGGGCAGGAGCCAACTTCAACCCCGTTGTGGACATACCCCCTGACGCCGATGATGAGACCATGGTGGAGCTGGCTATAGCTCTCAGCCTTCAAGAACAGGTACAGTTTGCTTTTACACTTTTTATTTTGCTACAACCCCCACACGGTCCAAGATTTCTAGTATATTAGTTTCTTGTTTATTCTTTATTCTTGTTTGTTCTTTTCTTTTTTATATTAATAATTTTCAAATGTTTTCAGAATGGAGGTGGATTAAATTTGCAAGGCCTAAGACTGGCAAGCCAGGCACAGGTTAGTAATAAAATTATTTAAAACAAGTGTTGCATTGAAAAATAATAATACTTATTTTATATATTCTAACATGATGAACACAGATACAAATTTCACTTTTACATAATTGTTCTTTATCAGTCAATAAACAAGTCATTTATGATGTTTGCCCTTTAACCAGCCTGTTCCTATTTATTATCTTCAAAAGTCATTTTAAACATATTTTTTTTAAATCAGAATGGAGGCGCTTATGATGAGGGTCAGATGTCCGACACGACGGCGTCGGCGCCAGGAAGTGACGACGAGATGGGAAGCAATGCCGCCACCGACGGATCCACGCTACGCACCTCACCGGCGGAACACGCGGGCAGTGCAGGGTCTGAGAGTGGAAACAGCGCTGAGGGATCCATCTCTGGCGACCAAAATGGTACATTTGTGTGAAACCATATACAATTCATTTTGGGAAAACTGGGCTTAATGCATGTGTTAAAGTGTTATCCCAGATTAGCCTGTGCAGTTCTAACAGGCTAATCAGGGATGACACTTTCCGATTTTATTAAATTAATTGTTTAAAGTAAGTATCTTCTTACCAAAAATTCAGTTTAGGTGTAATAAGCCCTTTTTTGCCAGAACAAGGCTCATATAAAAGTGGTATTTGTGGACAAAATTCTTAATTATACTTTTTACTTAGCAATTATATTGTTAATGGTCCATGTGCATTTTCTGGCACGTCTTTAAAATCAAGTATCAACTGCCCATTACTCACCTAGACCCTTCAAGTATTCAACAGCATTTACTTTTAAAGTATTTTAAACATTTATCAAGACATTTATCAAGACGTATCAGCTATTTAAAACCAGCCTTATAATATTTATATAATCAGATATTTACTATTTATCAATATCATACAATTAAACTCGTTATATTCACATTAATAGCTATTCAACAGTTATCAAAATGTCTCTGCTTTTCAACACCAAACTGCATGTAGTAATGTTTTCATTATCAGCTATTCAACACCAACCTACTAACATGTGTCGTGTTCTGAGAAAACTGGGAAAAATGCATGTGCATAAAGTGTCATCGCAGATTAGCCTGTGCAGTCCCCACAGGCTAATCCGGGACTACACTTTCCGCCTAAAATGGAATTTCGCAAAGAAGAGACATGATTTAAATGAAAAATTCCATTAAAGCGTAAATTGTTGTCCCTGATTAGCCTGTGCGGACTGCACAGGCTAATCTGGGATGATAATTAACGCACATGCATTTTGTCCTATTTTCTTAGAACACGACACATATGTATTCACGTTTTTAGCCAGTGGCAGGAGCAGCATGTATGGTGACAGGGAGAGAGGACCCAGGAGTGAAACCAGCAGTCTGGGTGTACCCAGCGCCTCCCTGCCTCATGATGCAGTGGACACAGAGTCGGACAGGGACAGTGCCTCTACGTAAGTTGTGTCACAAATATCTGTGAGTGTCCCTCTGGGAAAATGGGGCGTAATGCATGTGCATAAAGTGTTGTCCCAGATTAGGCTGTGCAGTACGTATGCACAGGCTGATCAGGGACAACACTTTCCGCCTAAATTGGATTGTCACGAAGAAGAGACTTCATTTAAATGAAAATATCATAAAATCAGAAAGTGTCGTCCCTGATTTGCCTTGCAGACTGCACAGGTTAATTTGGGCATGACATTTTACGCACATGCATTAAGCCAGGTTTTCCCAGAGCAAGGCTTTCTCATTTACAATGTTTCAGTCCATTGTCTATTATTTTTGTTCCAATGCATGGCTGTTAAACGACTCAATGTAAAGCACTCATGGTTAATTTACTAGGTTTCGAAACAAGAAGTCATTGTTTATTGACAATATGATACATCACAAATTATTTCTTGAATGCAATCTGATAAATATTTTGCGAAAAAATATGACTTATTTTACAATAAATGCTGTGAAACCAATAATTTTCTAATTGTTGTGGATGTTCTTGGGTCTGCTAAACCACAGAATAAAAGGTTCAATGAAAAGGTTTACATCCTAAGTCTATATATCAGACATTACAAAAAGCCAATGAATTTTAGATCCAGTAAATATGCTTAATTTCACGAATTCACAAAAGTTCAGGCATGTGAAATGTTGTTCCAAATAATATTTGATCAGTTGCAGCAGTGTAGAGGATATGATATCCATTTAGGGAGGGTTCGATCCCCACTGTGGAAGCGTTCTTTCGACCTTTCCCAAAAACGTCTCTACCCAGGAAACAGTCTTGAGGGCGTTTCAGTCAGCCTTAGGCTTTCAGTGCAAAAATCGAGCTTAACCCTTTGCATGCTGGGAAATTTGTCGTCTGCTAAAATGTCGTCTGCTGAATTTCTAAAATTAGCATTTTCTTCTGTTTTTTTTTCTAAGACCACTATCAAAATAGCAAACAGTTTGGATCCTGATGAGACACCACGTTCTGTGGCATCTCATCTGGATCCAAACTGTTTGCAAAGGCCTTCAAAATCCGGTTCCAGCGCTAAAAGGGTTGAATAAAACTTATATTTTTCAGGTTGCACAGTCTGCGGCTAGCTCTTCTTGAAAGGCTGCTACAGTACCTGCCGGATGTGTCCAAGAGAGGTGGAGTGAACGCCATCCCCTTCATGCAGGTTTGTGCTTGCAGGGCTTTTCACCCTTATATAACAGGGGCCGTTATTCGGCCCCTTCCCAATTGAAAATGAGGTCATTTTTTCCCAACATTGGCAGAAGAATTTCCCAAATTGTAAAAAAAACAATTTTTTTTTACATAAGGACATATTTGGCATCTCCTAAATTGAAAGCAATCAGCTCTTATATGATAAAGAATGCATCACAATGCTTCTTTTAATACTTATGCACAATGAAAAAGACCCTGTTTCAAAAACTTTTAAAAACACGGTCTTCCCAAAATGAGAAGTTATCGCGCATGAAATTCCCAATTTGAAAGGCTAGGGCCTCTTCCCAATATCCTGATGAAAAGCCCTGGCTTATTAAATTGATGACTATGATATGAGGGCTTGAAGTTTGCAAATCTATAATTAAACCTGAACTGTACTCTGTGGTTTTTTGGTTTAATGTGAACACAACTCCCTTCATGCAGGTTTGTTACAGTTAAAGTAAAGTGTTTTACTGCTTTTGCCATGTGCTCATCAAATTTGTGATTTTATGAAGTGAGGACTTGAAGTTGAGAATCTTGAAAAACAAATCTATAAAGAAACGTGACCTAGTGTTGTTTCTGTTAAAAGTGGAATGACTGTTGTTTTTATTCTGTATAAACATACAGGTAATTTAATGATAAACAAATAAAATTAAATAGAGTTTGCCTGGGTCTGAAATGAATTTTCTGTGCGAAATATCAGACACTTATTAATTTACTTCCCTGGTAGTCCCTTTACAAATGCATAAATTCAGAACTGTTCAATTTAATTTTTGTTTCTTGGTCATTAATTTTTTTTTATTTTATCTGGTACCCCTTTCACAGGTCATCCTGATGTTGACCTCTGACCTGGACTGCGACGACGACAAAGACTGTGCGGCCTTGAACTCCCTTCTCTCCGTACTGCTAACTGAGCTGAATCTATCTGGTTCGAGTCTCGAAGCAGTTGCCAACCGCACCGATGCCTTTGAGGTGAAGCTTGTGTACCTGAGGCTTCTGAGTGTTTTGCTGTCCCGAACGAAGGCAGGGACCAAACCCTCCACAGAGGTAATGGCCCTATAAGGCACATATGTATTATCTGTCATGTCACTTAGTAGTTTAAACGTATTTATTTTAGCTTGATTGCATTGAAGCTTAAGGCTTATTGTAACAATGTTGAGCCCGTTTCCTGGACAGAACCAGTACATGGTGTCCTTAAGGGAAATCTAAAGAGTGGGGATTGAACTCGTGACCTCCTGGTCGCTAGGAAGACACTGTGTCCACTATGCCACAGCGACCTTTTTGATACCTATTCAGCTGGGCTGTGTCAAACAGGTGGTTTCCGGTCAGTAAATTTGGTTTGAATTGAACAATCTGGATCAGACTTTGGATAAAGCTAGCTTGCATTGAGACCTAACAATTATATCTAATGTTTAGGTCAATTTCAAGATCTCTGTTTCTAAAAATAGAAAAGCAGTTTCCACTACATGTTGGATGGAGGTACAGCTTTGAAATTATGTGTGTAGGTAGTTTACATGCAGATTGTGATTGTATTTGGAACCAGTCAGGTCAAGATCAAGGTCAATGTTTCTATAAATAGAAGAAAACATTTTTCAATCAAAAACTTCAGTTTTGATAGATATGCTGAAATTAAAATTGTGTGCTTACATGCATACCTAGCTTGAGACTTGAGATTTCATTTGGCGACTGTTTGGGTCAAGGGTTGTATCTTAGGTACGTCAAATAGGAAAAGCATTGATGTATTGTGATGATATTGTATATACAAGTAGCGTATGATCAGACATAGCATTGGATTGTACAATATATAAATAAGTTAAATGTTGAAAGCTGGGTTTCGTGGCATTGCAATGTTTCTTGTTTTGAAAAAAAAAAAAAAAAAGAAAAAAAAATGCTGTGAACAAAATAGCACAAACTAATAATTGTCCTTACCCACCATACTTGCAAGGAACTTGCATACTCAAATGTATACTTGTTGTTTATTGCTTGAATGTCTTAAGTTGCGGAAACCTTTTTTTTCTTCATCAATACCCATAAAATAACCAAAATAAGTAGAATTTAGCCAAAGCAAGTCAAATAAGGCTGTAGACGATTTTGAGCCCGGGAGGGCCCTGACATCTTTTTCAAGTAGTCCAGCGTATATTTTTATCAATGATTTTTATTTATGTCTCATGTTTTGCATAATGATTCTAAGTAGCTATAATAAGTAGTTTATTTGATTTATTTCAGTCGTCATCATTCATCAGTAACATCTCGGCCACCATGCTGCTGTCTAACGGAGCCATCCCATATTGCCTGACCATCCTGAGAAACCTGCTTCCCTACTGGAGGAACTTCAACCCAGCTGAGGTACGCAACTATGCATTCGTACATCTTGGTTCGCAGCTTCATAACAGCTGAGGTAGGCATTCTTGCATCTTGGCTCCCGGCTTCAACCCAGCTGAGGTAGGCAATTTTACATCTCGGCTCCCAGCACCAACCCAGCTGAGGTAGGCAATCTTACATCTCGGCTCCCAGCTTCAACCCAGCTGAGGTAGGGATTCTTACATCTTTGCCCAGCATCAAGAACCTTCTTAATTTTTTGCTCAACTAAGATTACATTTGAGTATCCACTCAGCTAAGTATTCAGAATGTTGATCAGCCCAAAACCAAAACTCAAATCTCAGCTATAAGAATATGCTCATATTCCTCATGGCTTAGTTGTTCTCAAAACTCAAACAAACTTCTGTGAACACCAAATTTAGCATGATGATCAATCAATCTGAACAAATTGAGAAAAAAACTCAAATTTGAGTCAGAATATTGACTTAAATTTGTTTGCCTTTGGCTCCTAGCTTCAAAGCTCTGAAGAGTTTAATCTTAATCCTGCATCCAAATTTTGTGTCGCCTGACTATGGTCAGGGGACATATAGGTGTTACTTCGTCGGCGGCGTCTGCAGCGGCGGCGTCGTCTGCAGCGGCGTCACACTTATGGAAAAAAGCTCATAACTTCTGTGTCCCTTCAGATATTGCTTTAATATTTGACCTTGAACTTTATGTAAGCCTTAAGAAATCTGCGACTGTGATTCTGTCTGTCATTCTGTCACAAAACATTAACCTTGGTTAAATTTTGATAACTTTTGCAATATTGAATATAGCAACTTCATATTTGGCATGCATGTGTATCTCATGGAGCTGCACATTTTGAGTGGTGAAAAGTCAAGGTCAAGGTCATCCTTCAAGGTCAAAGGTCAAATATCATTGTATGTTTCTGTCCCAAAACTTTAACCTTGGTTAAAGTTTGATCATAAATTTTGGAATATTGAAGATAGCAACTTGATATTTGGCATGCATGTGTATCTCATGGAGCTGCACATTTTGAGTGGTGAAAGGTCAAGGTCAATGTCATCCTTCAAGGTCAAAGGTAAAAAAAAAGGCGCAGTAGGGGGGCATTGTGTTTCTGACAAACACAGCTCTTGTTGTTTTTATTATTTATTATTGGAGAAACTTATAATTAGATGTGGTAGACAGTGATGATGATACCAGGTTTTGAAAATTAACGTGTAAAATCGTAGGTGTCAAAATGACATCAGCTGCATATTGTTTCGTGTTTTACATTTACGTACAATGTACATGTAATTTGTGGTTCAAAAAACTTCAGACTTAACAACAACAAAAATAAAGTATAACACACACTTTCCTAGTGAATTCAAGACTCTTGGAAAACAAATGATACAAGTCAGATTTGTATTGCATTAAAAAGACTGAATCTGCATCAAGTGGAATTACTGGGTAGGCATTTCAACNTGGACAACACCTTTCCATACCTTTCCATGCGCATACAATTTTTTACCCCTGTGACCTTCAACTTGAGGTTAGCGTTTAGAAATCTGCGACCGCGAATCGAAAAAGTCTCATACCTACTGTGTCCTTTCAGATATTGCTGTCATATTTGGTACGCATGTGTATCTGGACAACTATTTTCTATGCGCATGAAATTATTTAACTTTGGGTCCGCGTTCCGTTTTGGAAATCTGTGACCGCGATTCAAAAAAAGCTCATAACATCTGTGTCCCTCCAGATATTGCTTTCATATTTGGTACGCATGTGTATCTGGACAAGATCTTGCCATGCGCATAAAATTTTTTACCCCTGTGACCTTGACCTTGAACTTAGAGTCCGCGTTTAAATTTTTAAAATCTGCGACCGCAACCCAAAAAGGATCATAACTACTATGTCTTGAGCTTTACTTTAAACATTAATTTTTTTTGATAGATTTGTTTATGACCCCGGCATCTATGATGCGGAAGGCATATAGCGTTTGTCCTCTCCGTCTGTCCATCCGTTCTAGTTTTCCAAGCTGTAAATTGCAGTATGTTATTTATTACTGGATAAAAATAATTGTGTCATTCTTGATCTTGTTTTTTATGCCCCCTTCTTCGATTTTTTTGGTTTTTGGCCTGTCTGTCATTCTGTCTGTCATTCTGTCCCAAAACTTTAACCTTGGTTAAATTTTGATAACTTTCGTTATATTGAATAAAGCAACTTCATATTTGGCATGCAAGTGTATCTCATGGAGCTGCACATTTTGAGTGGTGAAAAGTCAAGGTCAAGGTCATCCTTCAAGGTCAAAGGTCAAATATCATTGTATGTTTCTGTCCCAAAACTTTAACCTTGGTTAAAGTTTGATCATAAATTTTGGAATATTGAAGAAAGCAACTTGATATTTGGCATGCATGTGTATCTCATGGAGCTTCACACTTTGAGTGGTGAAAGGTCAAGGTCAGTATCATCCTTCAATGTCCAAGGTAACAAAAAAAAGGCGCAGTAGGGGGCATTGTCTTTCTGACAAACACAGCTCTTGTTGTTTTTATTATTTATTATTGGAGAAACTTATAATAAGATGCCGTAGACAGTGATGATGATACCAGGTTTTGAAAATTAACGTGTAAAATCGGAGGTGTCAAAATGACATCAGCTGCATATTGTTTCATGTTTTACATTTACATACAATGTACATTTAATTTGTGGTTCGAAAAACTTAAGACTTAACAAAAACAAAAATGAAGTATAACACACACTTTCCTAGTGAATTCAAGACTCTTGGAAAACAAATGCTCCAAAATGATTCAAGCCAGATTTGTATTGCATTAAAAAGACTGAATCTGCATCAAGTGAAATTACTGGGTAGGCATTTCAACGTCTTAGTTTTGACTTGAACAATTATTTGTTATATCTGGAGAAACTTTAAGACTGTTTGCGGTTTTAGGCCATATCTTTGTATTTTTGGGGAAGACACTGAAAATATTTCAAAAGTAGATATCAAATCTAGGACCCCTCGATACCTATGAAGTGTGAATGGTAAAAAACTTAACACCATCCCCTCAATTCATGTCTATTTCTGTTAGTTAAAACCTATTTATTTTAGCTTGATTGCATTGAAAGCCTGATGCTTATTCAAACGCTCTTGAGTCCGTTTCCTGAGTAGAACCAGTACTTGGTGTCTTTAGGGTTTCCATTTCTGTTGCAGGAGGAGAGTGCTCCGTTACCAGGGCAACTGCTGAGGCCCCGCCCCACGTCCCCACCCCCGGACATGTCCCCATTCTTCCTCCGTCAGTACGTACGGGGCCACGCCAATGATGTGTTTGAGGACTACCCACAGCTCCTCACTGAGATGGCCCTTCGCTTGCCATATCAGGTATATGTGCAGGACTTCTAAACTTAACTTATATTAATTTTACATTAATTTCGATACAGATATTTGCAGGCATTACATAATATTATGTGCTAATTTGAAACAAATAAAAAACATAAAATGTGCTCATTTGAAACAAATAAAAAGCGTCCACAAAATATAACATTAACATACATTATCAAGATGCCAGTTTTTCTGTTATAATATTCTGTTTACGATGTTAACTCTTTCAGTGCGGGAACCGAATTTGAAGGCCTTTGCAAACAGTTTGGATCCAGATGAGACGCCACAGAACGTGGCATCTCATCAGGATCCAAACTGTTTGCTATTCTGATAGTGGTCTTTAAAAAAAAGTGAAGAAAATGATGATTTTAGAAATTCAGCAGACAACATTTTAGCAGACGACAAATATCCCAGCATGCAAAGGGTTAATGGGGGTTTTCCACTTTATTATAGATGTAGATTGTTTTTTATCTACATGATGGGTACGCTGGAATCAATTTGGGTACCTTGCAGGAAAATCTTAATTATGATTATTAGTTCAAGACATTGACTTTACACAGTCTTAAATAATATAAACATACATAAATAAAGTTCACAAACAAGGCAAACTGTAAATACTTCCTTTTCAGCTGAAGAAGATTGGAGACGGTGTGTCCAGTGTGTCAGGGGCAGGATTTGACACAGCCTGGCACACCACACTGGCAGAGTATTTGATGACCCAGCGCACACCATTTGTCAAGAAACAAGTTAGAAAGGTAAACCATCACTTCTGTAACAAGCTCTAGTTGCAACTTGCTCATGTTAGCATATTGTATTTTTATATTAGGGTTCCCAGCCAACCTGGAAATCAGGGAAAACCTGGAAAAGGACTTTCCCTTTTTCCAGTCAGGGAAAAGTCAGGGAATTTGGGAAAAGTTCATGAAATCAGGGAAAAATCAGGGAAAAATCAGGGAATTTAAACAAAATTTAAAAAAAACGCGAGTGGACAACAACGATATTGTTTAACACTATTCGGTCGCGATTTAGTCCGCAAACGACCCGCAGTTTAAAACAAGAAATAGGTCGAAATTATGATCCTGGAATTTCCATCAGGGAAAAATCAGTGAATTTTGTTCATACAAAAAGCTGGGAACTTTGAAATGTATACAATGTCAAGGGTTATTTGTCTCTTCTGAGACAAGCTGTATTTTCAACTTGTGACATATAATCACAGGCAACGTAGGTGGTTATTAGTCACTTTTGTGTCTATTTCTAGTTCTACCAAATGTCATGCATTCCAATACTTTCTGGTTTGTCGTTCAAACAATACACACTCTTAATGTTACAGCTGCTTCTCTTCATCTGCGGCACAAAGGAGAAGTATCGAGAGTTGCGCGACCTTCACTCCATCGAGATGAACCTGCGCAACGTGACCAGCCAGTGTCAGAAGAGCGGGCTGTCGGCCGGGGATGTGGCACCACACAGCGTTCTCCTCCCGTATGACTCACTGCTAGTCCTGGTATGTGATCTGGATATTAATTAAAGAGGTAGAAATGGTGTAATCAGTTTGATTTATTGTCCTTTCAACTGATTATTTACTGATTTTGTGCGCAAACATTATTTGCCAAATAGTTCTTTTCTTTATAGGATGTATGCCTTGGGTAATGTCTTAGGATGTGTGAGAGTATAAAAGGAAATGAAGAGGTTTACTGAAAATAAGTAATCATTCAGGATGGTGCTTAGAAATAATGCTTTTAAAAAATTAGATTTGTTACTTAATTTTTTGGTTAGATGTTTAATAAGAAGGGATTCAGGTTTTCTAAACCTCGATAAATGAATGTTCTTTTATTGAGCACTATCCTCAGTTTGTTCAGTATAAGATTTCGGAATATTAAAAAGATTGATTGCATCTTTTTGTTATTTTGTAGATTGAGCACTTGAAGGTGTGTTCAGACATCGCATCCAGTCGTCCAATCAACTGGCAGAAATATTGTCTCGAGCACCCAGGTAAGATATGCTAGCTGGCTCTTATTAGGAATGGAGTCTCAAGATTTGGTTTAAAGCTCAGTACATCATTTTTTGTTGTTGAATGAGGTGTGTACTTTATGGAGAAAAGGTTTAGATGGGAAATTAACAATTTATGGATTTTTCAGAGTTGCCACCAATTCTGGAAAATATAGAAAATAAATACGTGAATGTTAAAAAAATAAAGATAATTACAAAAGTGTTAGAACCAAATTAATCTTAAATGAAATAGTAAGCAAACATATGACATGAAAAAGAGTGGATTGTTTGTTTGGATTGTAAATGTGTTTTTATAGTAATTTTGTCACAGCACGGTGGTTAGTTAAACTACCGACACATTACCAATTTGATGCAAGCTTAGTATTTTCCTCCTCATTTGGTAGCAAAATTGGCCCCTGCATAAAAAAAGTTCAGATTAAAAGATTATAATAATTGCAATGAAATAACATTTCCTCTTATGGCAAGGGATCAATAGTTTGAAAGACATCCCCACCAACCCTTGGGACCACAGGTTTGACGTATTCACAAATGCCCATATAAAATGCAATATAATTTTTTTTTCTCCTCTTAGAGAAATTTTAGAAATTTTGTTTTATATAAAATTTGTGGTAATTAAGTAACATTTTTAGGTCATGTAATATGAGCAATCTATAAAAAAAAAAATCACTTGTAAAAATATCTAATGCAAAACTTCAATCCACAGATTATGTAATGGTCCACAAATGCCCATAAGATTGCTGTATACTAATGCCATCAAAGACTGCAGTATAAAAATGTGTGTGTCTCCCATTCAGAGGTGTTGTTGTTCCTGGTGCGGTCCAGTATCTCCCTGGACGAGGGGGTGGCCCCTACCCTGCTCCAGCTGCTGCAGTGTGCCCTGTGTGGGGCCCCAGGGGTCAGAGCCAACGCCCCCCAGGAGGGGCCCCCTTCCCTGGGCAACAAACAGCCCAAGGTGAAGGTCCCTGTTGATGGTGAGTGATAGAGATGACATTTGAGCCACACTCTGGGAAAATATGGCTTAACCCTTTGCATGCTGGGAAATTTGTCGTCTGCTAAAATGTTGTCTGCTAAATTTCTAAAATTAGCATTTTCTTGGATTTTTTTTCAAAGAATACTATCAGAATAGCAAACAGTTTGGATCCTGATGAGACGCCACGTTCTGTGGCGTCTCATCTGGATCCAAACTGTTTGCAAAGGCCTTCAAAATTCGGTTCCAGCACTGAAAGAGTTAAGAGCAACATTCATGGTTTTAGTTACGAAA
>VMBQ01001178.1:166336-195717 GCA_007657795.1 Dreissena rostriformis
CAAGAAAAGGAGAGGGCCGAGAATAGAACCTTGAGGCACCCCACATGTAATGTTGGCCATAGTAGATTTAGTACCTGATACATCAACAAGTTGTTGTCTATCAGATAAGTAGGATGAAAACCAATTCATAATGTCATCCCCCAGACCCAGGGCTTTAAGTTTTATGAGAAGGATAGAGTGATCTACAGTGTCAAAAGCTTTCTGTAGATCTAGCAGAATCATACCCACTAGATTACCTTTGTCCATTTCTAGACGGATGAAATCTGTCAAGTGAATTAAACAAGTGTCGGTGGAAAACCCACATCTAAAACCTGATTGGAATTTAAAGAGCAATTTATTACTTTTGAGATATGACTCAACTTGGTCATAGACAACTCTTTCAAAATTTTGGATATAATACAGAGGATAGATACTGGTCTATAGTTACCAACAGCAGTTTTATCATCTTTCTTGAAAAGGGGGACAACTCTGGCATATTTCATATCATCAGGTACAGTACCTTGGATAAGGGATAGATTAATGATATGGGCTAAGGGACTGGCAATTATTGGGGCACCATCTTTTATAAACCGAAAAGGTCAAGGTCATCCTTCAAGGTCAAAGGTCAAAAAACGCAATCAAAGGGAAGTAATAAGCTTTAAAGGGAGATATATCTATACCTGCCAAATGATAAATAGAAATTTTATTTCAAAGCGACGCAGTAGGGAGCATTGTGTTTCTGACAAACACATCTCTTGTATTGCTCATATATGAAAGGAATTAAGGGAAAAAACTCACCTTTTGGAGTATTTTTAATACAGCCATATCATTATATCAACTTTTTGGTCCCAGGTGGTCTTATGATTGTATTTATTTTTGAACCTTCTGGCACTAAAATGGCAATATTTTTAATAACAATTTGGTTTGGAGAATATTTGAAATTGCAAATATATTTGGACAATTTTTTAACTAACAAATATATTTGGACAATTTTCAAATTAAAAAATATTTGGACAATATTTGAAATTACACAAATATTTGGACAATATATAGAATTGCAAAAATATTTGGACAAATTTGAAATTACAAAAAATATTTTGACAATACTTAAAGTTACAAATATAATCGTACAAAATGTTTGAAATTACAAATATTATCTTACACAATCTTTGAAATTACATATATAATTGGTCAAACTATAAGAAATCACAAATATATTGTTTGTTTACCAGAGTGAAAAGCTGACCAACATGAAGGTAGACAGCAAGTTTACGACGACCACGCAGATAGTGAAGTTGGTCGGGAGCTATACCATCTCCAAGATCATATTGAGAATCACAGAACTCAAGAGGACCAAAATGGTAATGTGTGCTCGCTTTGAATTGCGTTTGTATTTAAATATTAAAATATTATTTTTGTTTGTAAAAAGAATGTTATGTTATTACTGTTAATAATGATTATTTGATGTTTTTGTTTATATGGAAATATCAGTGAATTAAAAGTGATAATTCACTGTTTCAAACAGTGAAAATAAACAATGAAAATTATCGATAATTTTCATTGTTTTACCGGATTTTTTTTTATTTTAAATACAAAAATAATCACTTGTTAGCATAAAATAAAAAGAAAATTTGTTGGATTCAGTGGAATATCGATTTTAATTCACTTGTGATCAAACAAAAAATATATCATCCCGAGTGGCTCATTTCAACCAAATCCAGCAAATATTCTCTATATACAGCATCCCTAAAATCACGCTCAGAATTACTGAACTTAAGAGGATGGTGATAAGTTTATACTTTGAAGAGTGTTTTTGTTTATCTTAAGTTAGCATATTAAGTGTAACCTTATTCTATTACCGCCAAAATTGCTGTAAATATTTAAAGAATTCAAGAAAATAAAAATGGTAATTTGCTGACTCTTTGTAATGTGTTCAACAATTTGCTTCAGTCACCGAATTATTTTTAACATAACTCACTTAATGATTGTTGAGAATTACTGAAAGATAGTGAATGAAAATGGTAATCTCAAACATGATACCATGAAAATAATTGAAACAAAAGTCTCTGTATATGAATTTAAAAATGTTTACGAAATTTTGAAATTAAAACAAACAAAAACATTAATTAATTAAATTGAAATGTTTCCTTGTTTGCATATACACACATTGGCTGTTAAGTAATCCAAGTCATGTTTTTTCCAGGTGAGAGTGATGAACATCTATTACAACAACAGGACAGTGCAGGCAGTTGTTGAGCTGAAGAACAAGTAAGCACAACTTAACCCTTAACCACTCAGATTAGCACTTTGACACATAGAAAATCAAATTAAATTAAAGATCTTTCTTAATAGATTCAAGTTTTAAAGGCTTCATTTCCAACCCTAAGGTACTGATGAGCAGCAAACGATATAAAACCTGAACAGCCTGCGAGTTCTGGTTTTATGCTGGTTTCATATACATGTATCCATTTTCATTTTGTTTCCGAGTGGGAAAGGGTTAATTGAGATTCTGGGATTTTCAATTTTTGGTTGCATATTGGCTCATGAACAATGATTTGGAGTTGTGGTTTGAATTAAAATGCTAGGGCATTTTTATACCACATCAGAGCAACAAATTCGTGCAATATTTATTTTGATTCTAGCTTGAACTGACAACCTGTTTTCCAATTGTAACTTGCACTGTATTATACACATATATTTGTTTTATAATTTATAATGTCATACTGTTTGATATGAGTCTTGTTCTCTGAAAATTTGGCTTAATGCATTGGCGTAAAGTGTTGTCCCAGATTAGCCTGTGAAATCAGCACAGGCTAATCAGGGACGACATTTCGGCTTTAATGGAATTTTTTGTTTAAAGAAGGTCTCTTATCAACAAAAATCCAGTTTATGCCAAAAGTTTCTTCTCAGATTAGCCTCTGTGGACTTAGCAGGATAATCTGGGATGACAACATACGCACATGTATTAAGCCCAGTTTTTCCCAGAGTAAAGCTCATTTGTTTTTATAATTTATGATGTCATACTTTGTGATACCGGTATAACAAACACATGATTATTATCACATGACGTCTTTCACTAGACCCAGCCTCTGGCACAAGGCCAGGAAGATGACACTATCGCCAGGACAGACGGATGTCAAAATCGAGTTCCCGATCCCCATAGTGGCTTGTAACCTGATGATCGAGTATGCAGACTTCCACGACAACCTTCAGGCGACCAGTGAGACGTTGCAGTGCCCGCGGTGCAGCGCTTCTGTGCCAGCCAATCCAGGCGTGTGCGGGAACTGTGGGGAGAACGTGTTCCAGTGTCACAAGTGCAGGTGAGTTGTCCAGGGGACAGTTTTGTGAGGTTAAGTTTAGAAATATGATGCGATTGGCTAGAGGTCAGTTCCTATAGGATTTTTCCAGGAAGCAGTTCAGTACAGCTTATTTATTGAATTTTAACTCAATGCTTTTCTTAAGTTTTGTGAAAAATTACTATAACTGTTTTATCAGGTGGTCACTTACAAAAAAATGTTTGAACGTAATAATTACTTTAGCATGATATTAACAACTTGCAGCATATTCAGACATGTGTGGGATATATTTTCAACTTATATGACCATTACAAGATATCAGCAAATAAGCCTCATTCTGAGAAAACTAGGCTTAAAGCATGTGAATAAAGTGTCGTCCCAGATTAGCCTGTGCAGTTTGCACAGGCTAATCAGGGACGACCCTTTCCGTTTTTATGGAATTTATATGTAAATGAAGTCTCTTCTAAAAGAAATTCAAATCTAAGCTGAAAGTGTCGTTCCTGATTAGCCTCTTTCTGGGATGACTTTTTTCACACATGCATTAAGCCCAGTTTTCTCAGAACGAGGCTAAAATATTGTGTACAATTTCTGCAGGGCCGTGTGAAAGACATATTCTGAAAGGGACCAGGGCTTGTATTCGCAAGGCTTCTAATGGAAATCTTATTTTAAGTAGTACTTAAGTGAAAAGTTCAAACCAAATTGTTTATGTGGAATCTTATGCTTTAGGCTAACATAGTGATAAAATATTAACAATATTAGCAAAATGTACTTTATTCAGACGATTTCATGCAAAAAGACTAACACAAAACAGCTAGACACTTGAGGAATTTTACGAATTTTAGAAATTTCCTTTAGGGAAAACCCTTACTAGCTTTGTGAATACGGGCATTGGGATTGTTTTCACCAAACATTCTGTGCATTTCCCCAGGGCCATCAACTATGATGAGAAGGACCCATTCCTGTGTAACGCGTGTGGTTTCTGCAAGTACGCCAAGTTTGACTTCACACTGACTGCCAGGCCCTGCTGTGCTGTGGACCCCATAGAAACTGAAGACGACAGGAAAAAGGTAATATCATTTTATCCCCGCCGAAAAATTTTGGAGGGGATATAGTAATAGTCTCCGTCCGTCTGTCCGTCTGTGTGTCTGTGCGTCTGTGCGTCTGTCTTTCCGTCTGAATTTTTGTACACAGCATAACTCAAAATCTATTCAATGGATTTACTTTAAACTTGTAATATTAATAGATGGCAACTAGGAGAAGTGTAGTGACCAAGAACCATAACTCTATCTACCTTAGTTTTTTAATTATCTCCCTTAATATAATTTTTCCGTCCAAAACTTTGTGCACAGCATAACTCACAATCTGTTCAATGGATTTTTTACTTAAACTTGGAATATAAACAGATGGCAACTAGGAGAAGTGCAGTGACCAAGAACCATAACTCTATCTACCTTAGTTTTTTAATTATCTCCCTTTATATAATTTCAAAGTTATTTTTTGTCTGGAGCATAACTCTAAATCAAATGAAGGGATTTACTTAAAACTTGAAATATAAACAGATGGCAAGTAGGAGAAGTGCGGTGACTAACAACCATAACTCTATCTACCTTAGTTTTTGAATAATCTCCCTTTATTTAATTTCAATGTATTTTTTTTTTCATTTATATTTTATTTATTTATAATTTTAAATTATATTTAATTTGATTTCATAGTTAATATTTTGGGCTTTTAAATTTTTAATATCTCCCTTTATCTAATTTAACAATAATATTTTAATTTGAACACTGAAGTATTCACTGTAAAATGAATAGATAAGTTTAAGGAAAAATACAGTGAGCAAGAACAGTTAACTGTTTATAGTCTTCTTTTTAATTACCTCCCTTTCTTTCATTTCCATATATTTTATTCTCTACAACATAATTCCAACACTATATAACTAATTGATCCTTGAAATATAAATAGATGACACAGGTGCCATGTTTTACAAATATTATTCTACTCTCTAAAACAAATTTTGTCATACAAGCAAACACATATCGGCGGGGATTTGGCACTACTGTGACAAGCTCTTGTTGAAATTGGAACCATAAGAATCATGCAAAAAAATAATAATCTCAACAAATTGCATGAGTTGTTTCACCGGAGCTCACCACAATAAACACATGACTTAGATGTCGAAATCTGTGTTGGTTGTTAAAAAACAAACATTAATTAAAAAATATACATTATTGTAATATTGCAACAATAAAAAAACAAACTTTCCACAGGCAATCATTGACGCATTACTTAGGTCTTGAAATCACAGCTTATTAGCCAATGAACAACCACAATGCAACAAAATACTGTAAAATCATTATTATTCATTAATTTTCATTGATGTAGTGGGTTGACTGCTCCAGAAATCCGGGAATTAACGTGTCCACAAAAAGTCTTTTTTTTAAACCACGAAATTTCTTGCCGACTAATATAAATGATTTTACAGTATTCTCAAACAAATTCAAACTATCATTCCCCAGGCGATTACAACCATCAACACGCTACTGGAGAAGGCAGACCGCATCTACAAGCAGCTCCAGCAGCACAGGCCCCAGCTCGAGGACCTCATGGTGAAAGTGGCCGAGCACGGGGCCGAGCGGCGCGATGAAGGGGCCCTGACAGGGGTCGCTGCGGGGGCTGGAGGGGCTCCACAGGGGCCCGCGGTCAACAGGGCCATCCAGCACCTGGCCCTCAAGTACTGCAGTGACAGCAAGACCAGCTTTGATGAGCTCAGCAAGATTATTCAGGTATCTGGTCTAAGCTAATCTGGGGCCGTATTCACCATTCACCAACCCATTCTTATAGTTGAGATTAAAGAATAGTCCTAGACTCCATTAATATACTTAAGAGTTAACATATATACATGCAGAAAAAAGTTGCTTATATTTTGTAATAGATTGGTCTTAACAAAGAATTATACAATTGAAGGTGTTAACTGCCAGGCTAGACTTGACTTTCAAGGAGTTTTAGTACAATACAGGTTAAAGAATATTTTTTATTTTTAGACTTAAGTTTACGACTTGATTGGTGAATACTGGCCCTCAGCTTCTCTTATTAAGCCTTTACCGCTCAGATACGCTTTTTGACTCATTTGTAGTCCTTCAAAAATACTTATGAAAATGAAAAAAAATCTGAATGGATTCAAATTTTAAAGGCTTCATTTCCGACCCTAAGATACTGATCAACAGCGAACAGCATAACTCCTATAGAAATAAATATGTTTTCATTGGTGATGGGTTTGTCAATGTAGCATCTGTCAGTCATGTGCAACATCAATTCTGTTCTTAGGTTATTAACGATGGCATCTTA
Organism: Dreissena rostriformis; assembly: GCA_007657795.1. Lineage (NCBI taxonomy): Eukaryota > Metazoa > Mollusca > Bivalvia > Myida > Dreissenidae > Dreissena > Dreissena rostriformis. The sequence continues at coordinate 172,957 of VMBQ01001178.1, forward strand.
TCTCTTTTCTATGGCAGTATATTTAAAACAGAAACCAGATCTCTGCACTTAGTTTTCTTTTGTATAAATCAATGCGTAAAGTTTAAATTATTGATTCAATACTCACACTTATAAGAAGAAAGCATAGAAGTAACTCTTTTCCATGAAATGAGTCCAGTTTTGCGAAAACTGGGCTTAATGCATGCACTTAAAGTGTTGTCCCAGATTACCCTGTGAAGACAAGACGTACCACCTAAACTGGATTTTCGTCTAGAAAAGACTTCCTTTAAACATTAAAAATCATAAAAGCGGAAAGTGTCGTCCCTGATTAGCCTGTGCTAACATGGGACGACACTTTACGCACATGCATTAATCCCAGATTTTCCATAACGCAACTCATATAATCTGTACAACAGAAAGTGCTGGCCTGCCGCAAGGAGCTGGTGGACTACGACAGACAACAGCGCCAGGCTGTGGCCGTGAGCAGCTCACCGGTAACCAGTCCAAGGGAGACTGAGAGCCTCAAACCAACTGTGAAAAGAGTCAACCAGTCTCGGTAATGATTATTTTTATGTCCCCCAGTCTATACTGGGGGACATATGGTTTTTTCCCTGTCCGTTTGTTTGTTTGTTTGTTTGTTGGTTCGCACAAACTTTAACATTGACCACTACTTTTGCAATATTGAAGATAGCAACTTGATAGTTGGCATCAGTGCTTTCCACAGGCCATTTAACGGTCCCTCACCGGGGCGCTTGAATTTCTAAATAAGAGTCAGCGGGGCGTTTGCAATTTTCCGATCAGTGTATTTTGGCAGTTTCTGCAGCAAGCAATTCTTAAGATCAAAGCGATATCGACCTCGCCAAGATTTTTTAAAGCCGATTTACGATCCTGTGTCGCTTTACCCAACTAAAACCCGCCTTAAGGCGGAGCGTAGTTTTATTGTTAAATCAATATTGGCAGATGAGAGCGCACGCTTTGTATGAGCGACAGCCCTCGTAGGCAGGAAATACCTGCAGTTATATCATGCAGATGACTCGTGACATACATGTAATTGCCACAGAAGTCTTGGCCAGTTACTTAGAACACTGATGATGGCAACCAGCTGTAATCCTCATGGAAATCATGAATTTCATGCATAATACTGTCAAAACATTTATTCGACTCATAAAGCGTTTTAACAAATTATCGTTGAATTCATTACGCAACTGTTAATGTTTTGTTGAAATCTCAAATAAGCATAATTAAAACATCCGAAACACACCTCCGAATTTATATGTTAATGCGATGTTAACAAAGTCTTGCATTAAATAAGCAGTGTAAATTTATTTTGTGTTGACCCTTTGTCTCAATAAAAAAGGGCGCGAAAATTATGCAGCATGTACAACGTCGCGTAATTAATAATGGAAAGCGTGAGTGTATTGAATGTTGTATAAACACGCACACATCACGTCATGTGATTTACACATGTTCAGTGGGAATATATCATCAAATCTTTAAATAGTAACTTATGCCGAAATTCATTTGATACTTTAGAAAAATGGCAACGTTTGTGTTGTGAAATTTTATCGTCAATATTTTCCAGAATTTGCTTTTAAAAAGGGAATATACAGGATTATCCGGTAATGAATAGAAACTGGAACAGTAGTAAGTATGCAGTAATAGAGTCGGGTTGATACGGATGTTTTGGGAAATCGTTCGAGTCGGGATTTTACTATCAATGCTGGAAAACAATAAAAAAATATATCTTTATAAATGACTTTATAGCTGGGGGCTTCCAAAAAGACGTTTTTTTGAAGCTGTTTTTCTTAGAGTTATAAAGCACCAGAGAACGTCAAATGACACGTTAAATTAAAAAAAAAAAATCAACGGCAGGAGGGGACACCCCTCCCGAACCACCCCTACCAGAATACCTGAACCAAATCCTGCGGAAAGCACCTGGCATGTATGTGTATCTCATGGAGCTGCACATGTTGTGTTGTGAAAGGTCAAGGTCATCCTTCAAGGTCAAATAAATGGGTCAAAATCGTTCAAAAGGGGTTGCCATTGATAGCTTTTATATTACAATATCAACAATATTTGTTAAAGAAATAAATGATTTTACAAGTCTTCTTTAGTCCCATATCAATGTTTCTTTCTAACAGAGCTATAAATTAGTTGTTCTGAAGAAAGTCAGTCTAGAAAAAGTCTGTGAATCAGTAGTTGCATTGTTTTGGTCAAGTAAAATATGTTTCTGTATGGTTGTTATATTCCTCCGCAATACAGTACCGTGGTGTTAAACTGGATTCGACATAGACGCCTAACTGTCTGTTTGTTTGGCTATAGACACAAATTTGTCCAACAAATCATACCAGCACAATGTTTAATATTCAAACTTGCATGTTTTGTTGATTTTCCCTTAAGGTATGGAGTTAAGCATATGCTATTTTAACTGTTCTACATAAACACATAACACAATTTATGTTTTTATTACAAGATTAATATTATTTGATACACGATACATTTGGATGGGGTATTTGTTACAAGCTCTAGTTTTCTTATTGTTCCTCTATTTCAGTGGACAGTTGAGCAACTGTTTTGGGTGTGCCAGTGCCGCAGTAGAGCACTGCATTACCCTGCTGAGGGCCCTGGTCACCAACACCAACCTCAGGCAGATCCTCTGTAGTCAGGTAATAAGTTACATTTGCATTCATCTTGTGACGTGCTTTATATGGCAAATAAAACAAGTTTTGTTCTTGGAAAACATGGCTTAATGCATGTGCGTTAAGTTTCATCCATGATTAGCCTGTGGAGTCCACACAGGGTAATCCTGGATGACCATTTCCGCCATAACTGGATTTTCATTTAAAAGAGACTACCTTTAAACATTAAATTCCATTAAAGCAGGAAGTGTTGTCCCTGATTAGCATGTACGGACTGCACAGGCTAATCTGGGAAGACGCTTTAAGCACATGCATTAGGCCCAGTTTTCCCAGAACACAGCTTAAACAAACATAATCTTTTGGAGGCCTATAAGATGAATTAATAAACGGAAGATAATAAAATGAACGAGATACATGTATGTTAAGTTGAGATTTTGTAACATCTTACAAGTTCCATTTTAGTCTCACTTATTTTATTATTTACCCTTTACATGTTTTCAGGGCATGATTCAAGAGCCAATAGAATAAAAATGTTTATGCTTGTTCCAATAATTTTTTTTCTTTACCCTTTACATGTGTTCAGGCAGATATAAGAGCTTGTAGCCTACAAAATTTCTATGCTAGTTGCAATAGTTAATTCTGTACCCATAACGTGTGTTCAGGGCATGATTCAAGAGCTGATAGACTACAACCTGCGGCGCGGCACGCTGCCTGTGCGGTCGGAGGTTCGAGCCCTGCTGTGCCTGCTGACCAGGGACAACCGGCGCGGTACCGAGGAGATGAACAACATCATCATGACCCGGATTGCGGCCGCCGTCAGGGGTCACCTCTCCAACCCAGACTTGGTAGGAGTTGTCCTTGTTAATTTTTTAAAGAGGTTTCTTCCTTGATATTGTTTAAGAGATGTCTTCCTTGATTTTGGTAAAATTAAGGGATGATAAGAGGTGCAATAAGGGCATATTTATTATCACTGATGACTGACATATCTTACTTTCCCAGGGTTCCTCTGTACGTCATGAGATCCTGCTGCTGTCCAACTCACTGAGACAGGAGGACAGCTGTTGGGAGAGCAGAGTCAGATGTGGTATGTTATGCTTGAGTCCCACATATTCCTCCAACTATCTTCAGTGATATTAATGTATGTCTGATATTTATGATAGATCAGCTAATTATTATACCCACAAATGAAGTTTAGGGGGGTATATAGGAGTGAGCTTGTCTGTCGGTCTGTTTGTCTGTCTGTCGGTCGGTCGGTACGTATTACGTGTTCCCTCTCTAATTCTAGTTGTTTTCATCTGATCTTCACCAAACTTAATCAGAAGTTGTATCTAGATGATGTCTAGGCCAAGTTCCAATATGGGTCATGCCGGGTCAAAAACTAGGTCACGGGGTCACTAAGTGTGTATTCTGTGTGGGGGTATTCGTCACCTTAGTGACAAAGCTCTAGTTGGTCTGATATTGACTCAGTGCTATGTTTGGATCGTTTCATCTCCCAAGGTTTATTGTTGAGATACAGTGTTTGAAATGTATGTGCCGCGTTCTGGGAAAACTTGGCTTAATGCTTGTGTGTAAAGTTTCATCCCAGATTAGCCTGTGCAGTCCACACAGGCTAATCAGGTACGACCCTTTTGTGCTTTTATTGATTTTTTCTTTAAGATGAAGACTCTTCTAAACCAAAACCAAAGTAGATGGAAAGGGTTGTCCCTGATTATGCACAGGCTAATCTTAGATTATACTTTACACACATGCATTAAGCCCCGTTTTCCCACAATCCTGCTTATATTTATTTGTTTGTGTTGCCCAGTGATGCGCCTGTTCCTGATGGGTATGCAGATGAAGCAGCCGGTGGTGATGGAGAGTGTCACCCTGCCCTGCCTACGTATCCTCAAGGACCTTATCACACCGGAGAAGTTGCAGCCAGCCAAGGTAGGCACCCAGAGTGTGTGTGTATTTTGAAGTTTATGAGGTCCTTCCGGGCCATAGGCTGCATTATGTGAAGACCGGAGTGCGTCCAAGTTCTCCTACCTAATTTGCTTACTAGACTCACAAAGTAGGGACGAATTTTGAATTATAGCTGCAATATCCAGCTATTTAGTTTTTACCGAAAGTTACTCAATTTTGGTGTGGTCTTATGCTGTGGGGGGAAAACTGTAGTGCCCGGAGAAAACACACCTGTATGGTGACCACCTACCAAACTCACATATGTCTGGAACGGGGCTTGAACTTGGTTTGCAGAAATGAGAAGCGCATGTACCAACCACTGCGCTAACCGGACAGCCGGTAGGCACCCAGGCGGGATTTTTCAAGTATTTATACCCACCTCAGGTCTTTCGGTTGGTTGTTTGATCTGTTGGTTGGTCTTCCCGCAAAGTGTTTTAGTGTGGATTACTTCCACATTTTCAAGGACCTTTTTACACCTGAGAAACTGCCACCAACAATTGTAGGCACCCAGACAAGATTTCTCAAATAGTTATACTCAACCCAGGGAGAGGGGTATGTGGGAGTCACTGTGTCTGTTGGTTGGTTGGTTGGTTGGTCTGCCCGCAAAATGTTATGGTTACGAATCAAGCCATTAAATTGAAATATACCATTATTTTGTTTCCAGATGTGTAAGACACTTTAAATCAATTGTGATCCACACGTTCACAAGTGGGGTATTAGTTATTTTTGTTTTAGTTTAGTTTAAACCTATTTATTTTAGCTCCATTGCATTTAAAGTACTTACTACTTATTTGAAATGCTCTTGAGTCCATTTCCTGGGACTAGAACCAGTACTTGATGTCTTTAGGGGAGATCTTAAGAATGCTCCACCAGTGTGGATCGAACCTGTGACCTCCCAGTCACTGGGCGGACACCATATCGGATATCCATTACACCACGGCTACCCCCCCCAAGTTATATTTGTGACAAAAGCTCAAGCTGAAGATCACTGTATTTATTATGCTATGTAATCATTAAAAAAGCTGCCTGTTTAATGTAAGGATATTCTATTTCCATATGAGCAGACGGGCGACGCCAAGGCAGGGGAGACCACTCCAGCCATGTCCCTGCCGGCAGAGTTACACGTGAACAGTCAGGAGTGGCTCCAGGGCAACCCCAAGTACCTGTACGCCAACTGGAGGAAGTGTGTCCCTTCACAGACAGGTAGGGGGTTTGAGTGAACCACGATCTGGGAAAACTGGGCTTAATGTATGTGCGCAAAGTGCAGTCTGCAGAGGCTAATCCAGTACAACACTTTCCGCCTAGACTTGATTTTCATTTAGAAGAGACTACCTTTAAATGAAAATGTCCATAAAAGCTGAAAGTTTTGTCCCTGGTAAGCCTGTGCAGACTTCACAAGCTAATCTGTTATTATACTTTATGCACATGCATAAAGACCCAGTTTTCCCAGAATGCGGCTTGAATACAGTCTTGGTGGTAGTATTGTGGTTTGTTGGAGTATTCAATTTAAGTTAAATTGTTAGGTTTGAGCTGCCAGTAAGTGGGTTGAGTCGACTCATAAATATGGTAGTATTTTGGTTCTTAGGTGTAATTTAAGTGTATTTGAATTGTTTTGTAAGATTTGTTTTTCGTTTAAGTTTTTGTGTCAGCAAACAGATATTTCTTATTTTGTGTGCCTGTATATATTTTTTTTTTACGCCCGTTTTTTCAAAACGGGACGTATTATAGTTTCACCCTTGGCTGGCGGTGGCGGCGTCCACAGCAGTGTCCGCTCTCTAATTCAAATAATTTTCATCTGATCTTCACCAAACTTGGTCAGAAGTTGTATCTAGACAATATCTTGGTCAAGATCTAATATGGGTCATGCTGGGTCAAAAACTAGGTCATGGGGTCACTTAGTGCATTTCAAGGATAACGGGCGTATCTTGTGACAGTTGGCACTCTTGTTATTTTTGTTTTAGATATTTTGTAGAATTTGTATATTTTCAAATCTGAAAATTGAAATGTAAAGGGGGGGGGGGGGCTGAATTATTACTTTTTTACAAATGAATGTTTGACAACTCAAGTATATGTCTTGTTAAAGACTGTATCTTTATGTATCCCCTCAATTATGATTGATCTAAGTCTGTGGTTTCGACCATGATTGATCTAAGTCTGTGGTTTTGACCATGATTGATCTAAGTCTGTGGTTTCGACCATGATTGATCTAAGTCTGTGGTTTTGACCATGATTGATATTAGTCTGTGGTTTCGACCATGATTGATCTAAGTCTGTGGTTTGGACCATAATTGATCTAAGTGTGTTGTTACGATACCCTTGACATACATACAATCATAGTAACATACCCTAATTTCAGTAACCCTAAAGGTCGAGACACAGCAAGAAGCAAAACCCGAAGGCAAAAAGGAAGAAAACGTTGAAAAAGCTGATGAGGAGCCCAACCAATCGGACGAGAGGGCCAAACAACGTGGGGAATTCCTTGCGGAGAAATACGCCACAAGATGGCGCCACAAAATGTGGAAAGTCCCGGGCGTGCCGCTGAAGTTGACGCAGACGACGTGGCTCCAGGCGGCCATGTTTTCGCCGTCTTCTCAGTCGGCGCGGCAGACGGCAACCAGGGTCATTGAGTACATGGCGCAAGTGCCCGCACGGAGGAAAGAGATCATAGATATGCTGTCTGGGTGAGTGGGGATGTTATAAGAGAGTTTACTTGAAATCTCGTGGAAATTGTTAAGTATAATTGAATAGAAATAGGTTCATGGAAATATCTTTATTGCAATTTTATGGAAATAGGTTTATTGCAATTTTATGGAAATGTTTTTTTGTGTGTGCAATTTCATGGAAATAAGTTGGTATCAATGTCATGGCTAATCAGGAACGACATTTTCTGTGTTTATGGAATTTTTCGTTTAACAGGAGTCTGTTTTTAAGTAAATTCCAGTTTAAGAGGAAAATGTTCAACCTGATGAGCCTGTGCAGATTGCACACACTAATCTGGGACGATACTTTACGCACATGCATTATGCCCAGTTTAGAGAAGTAGGCTCTAATAACTTGCATGTGCCTGGAGCAGGTGGGGAGAGCAGGGGAGTGTGCTCTGCTCAGGAGTTCCTGGCCCTGTTCAGATGACTCATAAACCCCTTCCCGCTCAGAATCAAAGTGAAAATGGCTATTTGCAGCCAGTATAAAACCAGAAAAGCCTGCGAGTTACTCACACTCTGTTCATGTTTATGCTGTTTGCTGCTGATCAGAATCTTTGGGTTGGAAATGAAGCCTTTAAGACTTGAATCTAGTAAGAAAGGTTTTAAATTTAATTTGATTTTCTAAGGGACTAATTGGGTATATGAGTGGTTAAGGGTAAAAACTGAACTGCCGATGCCTTCAGACAAACTGCCATGAAAGGAGTAGTTGAGGCACAACAGTGACAGTTTCTGTCAAATTACTTTTTTCCCAGGTGTCTGGTGCAGGTGGGTAGGGCGGGAGAGTGTGCCCAGGAGTTCCTGGCCCTGTTCAGTCGACTTTTGGGTAAACTGGGCTATCTGCATAGGCGTAAAGTGTCGTCCCAAATTAGCCGGTGCAGTTTGCACAGGATACTCAGGAATGACCCACCATCTGCTTCAATTGAATTTTTCATTTTAAGGGAGTCTCTTTTATAGTAAAATGCAGTTTAAGCGGAAAATTTAGAACCTGATTAGCCTGTGCAGACTTCACAGGCTAATCTGGGACGACACCTTTCGCACATGCATTAAGCCCCGTTTTCCTAGAACTATGCTTATTTTGCTAAATTTCAAATCTCCAGGTGTCTGGAGCAGGTGGGTAGAGCGGGAGAGTGTGCACAGGAGTTCTTGGCCCTGTTCAGTCGCCTCATACAGCCTGTACACTGGAAATACTACCTGGCTGTGAAAGGGGTGCTGCTGAAACTGGGCGACCTCATTACTCGGGTGAGTAGATCTCGGAAGATTATTCCATCTATAGAAATATTCAGGGTGAAAAAGGCTCCTGTCTCTTTAGCAATAGTGGTCAAAACAGAAATATTATTTATTGTTTAATGATTAATATTTCATATGCATATTTATTTATATCTAGTTTTGTTGATCAAAACAGAAATCTTGTCTATCTTTAAATCATTAATATTTGATATGTATATTTATAACAAACTCATGACTGGTATTGTTGCATAAATAAAGAAAAAAGTGCTAAAATATTAAAACTGATTTTCATGGCTGAGATTGTAAATTTAAAGTTTCACACGGTTTTCCTTTGTTCTATTTTAAGCTCTATTTGAGATTGACATTTAATAATGTCTCATGAGACATTAAAAATTGTTGCTCGCTAGTTATACGCAAATTTTACATGGGAAAGTCATGTGAGGGATAATTGTATATAATGTATTGATGTCAATTATAGGAGGTGGAGAAGCTTCAATACTTGGAAGAGACCACACTCAGCTCTGACCTGGCTCTGGGCTTCGCACTGAAGTCTTTGACAGGTAATTATTGTCATATTAGATTGTGGAAGCTGTTAATAACAGAAACAATGTCATGCCAATAAAAGTGATAAATTGTTTGCAGATGTGATGACATCATTTTGACAATAAAAGCAGCATATGATTGGTCAGACAAATTAGCCAATTAAAACACTGAACGTCATGTTATCTTACATTTGTTTAACAATGTATTTGTTATGGTTGTATTACAAGGTAAACAACATATATCACATGATAAAATATGTATGTATTGTTAATTCGCTCAATACTAACACATTTCCCCTCCTGTTTTCTTTCAGGTGAGCAACTTAGAGCCTTTGTTCATAGTTACTTATCCGCTTTTCACACAACATAATAAGTCATCTATCACCTCTGTTTTTTTTTCTATATTTACTTTTCCTGTTCATTTAACATCAGTATTTCTTAATCTCCCCTTTTTTCGTTCAGAGTAGCTTAACCCTTTTCTTTCAACATCACAATTTATTTATTTTACTTTTTTAAAGAGTTTCTTATCTTGTTACTTAATAGTCACTATTCATTTATCTCCCCTGTTTTTCTTGCAGAGTAACTGTCTCTCAATTCTCATTTATCTCCCCTGTTTTCTTGCAAATTTGTTATCCCTGTTCATTCAACATCAATTCTCATTTATCTCCCCTGTCTTTTGCACATTTGTTGTCCTTGTTCATGCAATATCAATTCTTATTTATTTCCCTTGTTTTCTTCCAGCATAACATTCACCTTTTTATTTCAGCAACAATTCTCATTTATCTCCCCTGTTTCTTGCAGAGTTGCTGTCCCTGTTTGTCCAGCAGAAGCTCATCAAGCAGCACTACAAGAACAGGCTGGTGGGCTACGTGCTCAACGGCTACCTGTCACTGAAGAAGCTGCTTGTACAGAGAACCAAACTGATAGATGAGACCCAGGACAAGCTGCTGGAGCTCCTGGAGGAACTCACTTCAGGTGGGGGCTTTTCTGTTGCTATTCATGTTCAATGATCATAAAGGAACTCACATCAGGTTGGGGCTATTCTGTTTGCTATTCATGTTAACCTTTTCCACTCAGAAGAAACAAATTTCATGTTAAAATCCCTCTGACTTCGACCACTTTGACCTTTGACACCTCAGACTCAAAAAACATCATCCTGCACCACCCAAACACCAGCATTACAATCAGGAAGATCATACAGCTGTTCTCTAACCCTTTGCATGCTGGGAAATTTGTCGTCTGCTAAAATGTTGTCTGCTAAATTTCTAAAATTAGCATTTTCTTTGATTTTTTTTCAAAGAATACTATCAGAATAGCAAACAGTTTGGATCCTGATGAGACGCCACGTTCTTTGGCGTCTCATCTGGATCCAAACTGTTTGCAAAGACCTTCAAAATCCGGTTCCAGCGCTCAAAGGGCTAAATATCAAATGCTGAAAAAACATGTTTTAATCCCCATACATCTATATTCCTTACCATGGTTTTATTTAGAAACTTTTATTTAACCCTTTCCCGCTCAAAATAAAAGTGAAAATGGCTATATGCAACAAGCATAAAACCAGAACAGCCTGTGAGTAACTTGCCGTCTTCATGTGCGTATATGAGTGGTTAAGGGTAAAATGACCCTTTGGTAAGACATTTAGCACAATCTTTTGTTGGGCTGATATATATATAAGGGCTTTCATTTATAGTAGGCAGGAAAATAAATTTATTTTTATGCCCCCTTTTTAAAAAAAGGGGGTATATTGTTTTTGGCCTGTCTGTCATTCTGTCTGTCTGTCATTCTGTCTGTCTTTAAACTTTAACCTTGCTCATAACTTGTGCAATATTGAAGATAGCAACTTCATATTTGGCATGCATGTGCATCTCATGGAGCTGCATATTTTGGGTGGTGAAAGTTCAAGGTCAAGTTTTTCAAAGCGTCGCGTTAGGGGGCATTGTGTTTCTGACAAACACATATTTTGTTACTTCAGCTCCACAAAGTAGCCAGGCGTGTTTAAATATTTTGGTTAAAAAAGCAGAGTGATTAACCCTGCCTTTTATGAAACCATTGGATGTGTGTTTGGAACTTTGTTTTTATAAGCTCAGGGCTTGTTTTCCCTGAACAATTCTTTGACTTGAGTCTAAAAATAAAGAATGTTCTTAAAACTGTAATGTACTTAAATTACTTTAAAGTAAATTAGCATGGCAGTTCACCTTTAATTATATAATTCTTTGTTAAGAACAATCTCTTATAGATATAAGCACCATTTTTAGCCTGTATGTATGAAAACTCGCACGTATTTTTTATCGAGTCTAAGACTATTGTTAATTCTTAAGTCTAAGAATGGATTGGCGAATATGGGCCCTGGTCATTTTGATATGGCTTGTTTGCTTGCAGGTACAGAGTCAGAGACCCGTGAGTTCATGCAGGTGTGTGTTGACACGGTGAAGAAGTATCCCCTTGACGACCAGGTGTCTCCTGTGTTCATCTTTGAGAGACTCTGCAGTATCATCTTCCCTGTATGTGGGCTTATTCTTTTGCTTTCTTAACCCTTTGAGCGCTGGAACCGGATTTTGAAGGCCTTTGCAAACAGTTTGGATCCAGATGAGACGCCACAGAACGTGGCGTCTCATCAGGATCCAAACTGTTTGCTATTCTGATAGTATTTTTTGAAAAAAAATCAAAGAANAACTGGATTTTTGTCAAAAAGAGTCTGCTTTTAAACGAAAATACAATACAAGTGGAAAGTGTCTTCCCTGATTAGCCTGTGGGGACTGCACAGGCTAATCTGAGATGACACTTTATGCACATGCATTAAACCAAATTCTCACAGAGCAAGGCTCAAATGGTTTACAAGTTGTATGAAACTGATTCAAATTGAGTCTCAAAATTTGAAGACTTTCATATAAGAAATAAAACAACATATTAAACAGAGGGAACATAAAATCTTGTGTTTGGTTCAAAATTAATTTTTTTGATAGACTGCAGTATCATCTTCCCAGTAAGTGGGGTCATTGTCTTTCTTACTTTTAAATGCTTTATATGTTGTATGAAACTGATATTCAAATTGAATCTTTAAAAGCCTTTTTTAAAAAACCTTTCATATTTAAAAAGAAACAACAAATTTTACTGGAGGAAAATGAAATCATGTGTCGGGTTTTAAGCTAAAATTTTGACCACAGTCGTTCTTTCAAGACTTTTTATGCAAAAGATAAAGAAGATATTCTCTGTCAAAAATAAAGGGGACCACAAATTACTTTGAGCTAGAAGGCCCAAGCTAATTCCTACATGTATCTCTGCTGTGATGTGACAAATAGGTTTGATCTCTCCTTTCAACATGTGCTTTTAAGATTGAGAATGAAACATTACGCTTTAACTAATAGATGTTGTGCTCTAAGATATAGAATTAAGTCGCATTTTGGAAAAATGGGCCTTAATGCATGTGCGTAAAGTGTTGTCCCAAATTAGCCTTAGCAGTCCACACAGGCTAATCAGGGACAACACTTTCCACTTTTATAAAATTTAAGTTTAAGGAAGTCTCTTCTAAACAAAAATCAAGTATTGGCAGTAAGTATTGTCTCTGATTAGCCTGTGCAGACTGCATTATGCCCAGATTTCCCTTAACAAGGCTCAATATATATTTAATTATAAAATATAGAAATGAACATCTCCTAAAAGTACATGTGTCTTTCAGGAGGAGAATGATGTGGGCGACTTCTTCATGATTCTGGAGAAGGACCCCCAGCAGGAGGACTTCCTGCAGGGGAGGATGCTGGGTAACCCCTACAGCTCCAGTGAGGCGGGGTTGGGGCCCCTCATGAGGGACGTCAAGAACAAGATCTGTCAAGGTAACGGGGCTCCCTTATCAGTGGGAACATTTTACTACATGTTAGGGGAAACATTGGTCTATTGGTAGGATGCTGGTCTAGGAATCAGAAGGTCCCTGGTTTGAATCCCGCTCCGAGCACTGGATTTTTCGGAGCAAAATAATTAATTCCAAGCTTCTCTCCACCCAGGTGTATGAATGGTTACCAATAATCCAATGTGCCATGGCTGTTTACTGTGCCGAGTGTAAACAGACAACTTATATCCCAGTTATCCGGGGTTTAATGTGAAAGTCGGCTGAAGATGTCACAAGTTATCAATATCAGACTATAAACCTGACCCTAAACCTTTAATAACCTTTTTTACACAGAAACACATTGTCACATTACCATTTAGGAAACAATTAATCATACATTTAATTCTTATCACTGAGGAAAAAGTAAAAAAATACACCATAAAAACCACTTCTATTTATCGCATTAAGTTTATCATGGCTGGTAAAATAGTTGCTGTAGAACTATGAAGTATCAAGGGTTTTCCACACTTGATTGCATATATTGAGCCTACTTCTGGGAAAACTGGGCTTAATGCATGTGCATAAAGTGTTGTGCGGAACTTGTGCCAAATTAGCCTGTGCAATCTGTACATGCTTATGAGGGACGGCACTTTCCGCAAATACTGGATTTTCGTTAAGCGTTAAGAAGAGACATCCTTTAAACCAAAATTCCATAGAAGGGAAAAATGTTGTCCCTGATTAGCCTGTGCAGACTTCTCGGGCTAATCTGGGACGTCACTTCATGCATATGTATTTAGCCCAGTTTTCCCAGAACAAGGATCAATTTATAACACGTAAAGTAGTTATCAGTGGGGTAAAAGTAAAAATAACAACCTAAAGACCAACGTGATCAATGTCATAAAGTTGTTTATATCATGTAAAATAGTTGCTTTATAACGATCATGTACCCTGCGTAATTCACAATTGTGTGCATATATTATCCTCTTGTTTGTTCAGACTGTGAGCTGGTGGCCCTATTAGAGGATGATACGGGTATGGAGCTGCTTGTGAACAAGAAGATTATCAGCCTGGACCTGCCAGTGAAGGACGTCTACAAGAAGATATGGGCTCCAGATCATGGCGAGGTGGATACCATACTAAACCATGTTTTACATACAACCATGTTTATGTAATGTTTTTTTAACGGCGTTTATTATGGATTTTTAGGATAGCATAATGAGTTTTTCTCAAATAAGCACTCAGAATAGTGTTGTATCAACGTATAATGCGCACCAACTTGTTTTATTGACATTTGGGGGTTTAACGACTACGTCACTAAGGTGAAATATGTGGTATTGTAAAGTAGTTGTACAACAAATAATTTGTTTTCAAACGTAAATTGACAGTCTGTGTGGTATAATTATTTCCCATCGTTATAAGAATAACTAGTTATCAAGGCTCTAAGAACTCCTATTTCTCATTATTCAGGGTGAGCCAATGCAGGTGATCTACCGTATGCGCGGGTTGCTAGGTGACGCCACAGAGGACATGGTGAACTCACTGGACTCCAACACCCAGGAGGACGTAGACAAGGAGGAGGTGTACAGGATGGCCAATGTGCTGGGGCATGGGGGCGGACTGAGAGTGATGTTGGACAGGTGAGGTGTACAGGATGGCCAATGTGCTGGGACAGGGGGGTGGACTGAGAGTCATGTTGGACAGGTGAGGGGGCAAAGGCTAATCTTGAATTAAACTTTCAGCTTATTTGGAATTTTTCATTTAATGGAAGTTTCTTCGAAACAAAAAAAAACAGTTTATGCGGAAAGTGTTGTCCCTGATTAGCCTGTGTGGACTGCACAGGCTAATCTGGAAGACACTTTACGCACATGCATCAAGCCCAGTTTTCCGAGAACGAGGCTCATAGGTTGGATATACCGGTATGGATGTGCTGAATGCACAAGGAGTGGGGAACTGGGGTGATGTGTACTGGATTGCCAACATGCTGATAGAGTTGAGTTTGATAAAAGAGAGATTTTTAAATAAGGGGATATTAATTGCATTGGTGTGGATTGGGTGGATGGCCAGCTGGGTGGTAGGTTAGTTGTTGGAAGGGAATATAGATGAACAACTGGACCTATTTAAGCAATGGGCCCTCACTTGGTTTAAAACTGAAGGTGGGGCTGGGTAAATGTGGAGAATGGATATTTTCTAGCCAGGGGGGGGGNCTAAACGTTTTATTCCGATTGATGCATTGTTTTTGGTTTTTAGGGGTTAACCAGAAAGAAAAAAAATGAAGGTTATACGACCATCATGGTGTATTTTCAAAGCATAGTACTGTATATGTCAATGTTTCGAGAAGTGCTATCAAACATTCAACAACGTCTGACATCATTATCATAGACCAAGTGTAAACTTTAAAGAGACTTAAATTGAACAACATCTGACACAATTATCATCGACCAAGTAAAAACTGTTAAGAGACAAACATTTAACAACATTTGACACGAATAACTTCAGACTGGGCTCGGTGAAGGACCTCGTGCTGGGCAAGCCTCTGATGCTGGTCCTACTGAAGCTGTTCTCGTTCACCGTCAATGTGAAGGTCAATCGGCAGGAGCTCATCAAGCCGGAGCTGAACGCAATCACGGTGATGCTTGGCGCGCTAAACCTCGCGCTGTGGGCGGAGCAGGAGAGCGGCACCACGGCAACCAAGGGGCAGACGATCACGGAGCAGATCCTGGCGATCATGGAGACCATCTTGCTGGAGGCGAGCTCCCAGTCCACGGACAAGTACACAGTAAGTCGATAACCCTTGATGTTTGGGTGGAAAAGGAAAGTGCCTTTTAAGTCTGAGGTGAACAGGTCGATTTGGTCAAAGATCAAAGTCAGAGGGCTTTAACATGGAATTTTGATTCTCACAATATCTATTCAATGTTTTGAGCCTTCATCATTCAAGTTAGGAATAATACATGTTTTACAAAGCACTCTTGTTAAAATTACCAAAGTGAATATTTCAGTAAAAAAAGTGTCGAATAGGTTCGTTATAGTGAATCCAAGGCTTTAAAGGGACTCGTTCACAGATTTTGGCATGTTTTGAAGTTTGGCATTGAATGCTTTAAATTAATAAATGTAAACATCGGAACTAAAGAGCTCCAGTATAAAACAAAAATAAAATAAACAAATAAATAAATAAAAGTAATCCATACCTGGGCTCGAACCACTGACCCTTGGAGTAAATCCACGTAATGTCACAAAATATAACGATAACAACAGACTTTCCAAATTATTTAATCGTTTCGCGTTTGTAACGCTTTATAATTTTCAGGTTTTTAAATCGTCAAATGATGCATATAATGGATATTTCAGTGCATGGTAAATGTTCAGTTTTACTGATTCCTTGCAAAAAACATTACTACAACGAAAATTTGCAAATCTGAAACTATTTTTTTTCAATTTTTCAATTTATCAAAACGTGAACATGTCCCTTTAATGTACTCCCCAGGAGTTTTCCAAGCTGTGCGGTGACCAGGCTCAGTTGATGATGCTGCTGGAGAGGATTAACTCCCCTTTCGTGCGCTCCAACACCAGCGTGCTGCAGGCGCTCATGAGGCTCATACCCTTCCTGGCGTTCGGAGAGGAGGACAAGATGTTGACCCTCATCAACCACTTCAAGCCCTACCTGGATTTCAGCAAGTGAGCACATTTGTTTGTAATTTAACGAGGTAATTCATGTGTTTGGCAGTGATTGCATAATTGGGACTTAATCTCACAAAATCACAATAGATGCTTTATGAGCATACACCATTAGCAAAAAGTTATAATAATTTTACCTGGTTAAATATTAAATAAAAAATTCTATTTTTTTTATAGGTTTTTTACCTATCCATGTCATAGAGTGCAGGTGTGACTTGTTTCAGTATGTAACCGTGACTTGTTGAGTATGTTACCTGTTAGATGCTGTTTACTGTATCATAGAAAGCAGGTGTGATATGTTGAATATGTAACCGTGACATGTAGAGTATGTAACTGTTACATGTTGAGTATGTTACCGTGCCATGGTGAATATGTAACAGTGACATGTTGAGTATGTAACCGTGACATGTAGAGTATGTTACTGTGACATTTTGAGTATGTAACCGTGACATGTTAGAGTATGTAACTGTGACATGTTGAGTATGTAACCGTGACATGTTGAGTATGTAACCATGACATGTTGAGTGTGTCACCATGACATTTTGAGTATGTAACCATGACATGTTGAGTATGTAACTGTATCATAGAAAGCAGGTGTGATATGTTGAATATATAACCGTTACATTTTGAATATGTAACCGTGACACGTTGAGTATGTAACCGTGACATGTTGAATATGTAACCGTGACATGTTGAGTATGTAACCGTGACACGTTGAGTATGTAACCATACCATGTTGAGTATGTAACCGAGACATGTTGAGTATGTAACCGTACCATGTTGAGTATGTAACCGTGCCATGTTAGAGTATGTAACAGTGACATGTTGAGTATGTAACAGTGACATGTTGAGTATGTAACCATACCATGTTGAGTATGTAATTGTGACATGTTGAGTATGTAACTGTGACATGTTTGGTATGTTACCGTGACATGTTGAGTATGTAACCATGACATGTTGAGTATGTAACCGTACCATGTTGGGTATGTAACCGTGACATGTTTAGTATGTAACTGTGACATGTTTAGTATGTAACCGTACCATGTTGGGTATGTAACCGTGACATGTTTAGTATATAATCATGACATGTATAGTATTTAACCGTGACACGTTGAGTATGTAACCATACCATGTTGAGTATGTAACCATACCATGTTGAGTATGTAACCGTACCATGTTGAGTATGTAACAGTGACATGTTTAGTATGTAACCGTGACATGTTGAGTATGTTGTCTGTTCCAGGTTTGACGAGGAGCATACCCAAGATGAAAAAGTCCATCTTGATTGTTTCTGTACCATCGCAACTGCCATACAGGTATGGAACTTACAGCGGTTCGTTTTTATGCCTCCGAAGGTGGGCATATAGTGATCACACTGTCCGTCTGTCTGTCTGTCCATCTGTCTGTCCGTGCGTCTGAAATTCCGTCACACTTTGCGTTTAGGTTTCGAAAAATGTGGAAAAACACTTTGCGTTAAGGTTTAGAAAATGTGGAAAAAGGGGGCAAATGTCATCCTATGGTGACAAGCCTTGTTCTTTCTTCTTTCAGATGATTTCTTTTCAGTGCCTTTGTGAAATTGAATTAGAAAATTAAAAATCCCTTCAGCTAAGTGTGAAATTATTAACATTGAAAAACTGGTTTTGTGCCTTTTCCCTGCTACTTGCTTTATAATTGATAAAATTATTATTACACAAAAAAATGTAATGGATATTGAGGTGACGGGTCCTGAATTAGATACCCAATAAGGAACATTCTCTATTTCTTTCCAAAAACACCAACATACTGGTTCTTCTCAAGAAAACAGACGCACAAGTTTCACTCCTTGTCTAAGCTATTGATGCATTTTGATGTAAATATACAAACTAAAAATCAAGAGTTCCCACACTCCTTTCAGAACAATGCCAACGGTGTCCGTCTGAAGGATATGATAGTGGAGCAAGGTCTGGTACAGATGTCATTGGATTACATCATGAACAACGTGCCTGAAATCAAGACTCTCCTGGCGTAAGTACTAATTTAGTTTCATTGTCTAAACCAGCCACGTTATGGGAAAACTGGGCTTAATTCATGTGCGTAAAGTGTTGTCCCAGATTAGCCTGTGCAGTCCTCACAGGCAAAACAGGGATGACACTTTTCGTTGTTATGGTATTTTTGTTTAAAGGAAGTCTCTTCTTAGGAAAAATCCAGTTTAATCTGGGGTAACATTTTATGCACTTCCATTAAGCCCAGTTTCCTCAGAAGGAGGCTCGAATACTGAAACTACATGTGGTTTGTAACTAAGCATCGATTTTATATCAGTGTTTTAACATATTGATCTAGATTTGTTTATGTATTTGAGGTTTTATAAGAGATTTCTTGTAAGCAAATAACAGTATGTGTGTAAGGCATGCCTATATTTTTTAAGTGTATATTTTCTAGAGAATTACCTCTACTCTAAATAAAGAAATGTGTAGAAAATCATTTTTTTTTACTGAATAGAGCAATATTATTGTATCTCAAGTGCATAAAGTTCAAATCAAACAACACGACAACATTGATTTGATATTTCATTGACCTCCCTTGTGTTCCTCACAACAGAACTGACTCTGAGCTGTGGAAGGACTTCCTGTCCAAGCCATCTCTGAACTACGTGCTGAGGTTCCTCACTGGCATCTGTGACGGACACGAGAACACCCAGGTATGAGTGTGTGCATGTGCAGAAAGTGTCGTCCCAGATTAGCCTGTGCAGTCCGCACAAGCTCATCAGGGACGACACTTTCTGCCTAAACTGAAACGAAACATTTAACAAAAGCGGAAAATGTCGTCCTGCATTAGCCTGTGAGGACTGCACAGGCTATTCTGGGACAACACTTCAGGCACACGCATAAAGCTTAGTTTTCGCAGGTATTCCTGTGGGCATGTTTATAAGGGTCCATAATCTACAGAGTCTTGGAAGGAAATCTTGACTTGAGTCATATTTGTGTTAAACATTCAAATATATGTTTGCCTTTGAAATCTATGTTTAATAATTGCAGTTTTGAAATGGGGTAAAATAAGAACATTTTAGCGGAGATGGATGAATGTAAAATATTTGAAGTCCTGTTAATAGACTTGCTGCACTGCACACTTACTGAATTTTATGATTTAAAGGGAGCCTTTTGTGTAGTTGATGAAGGTCATAAATTAAAGCATTTTTAATGAAGAAATTCCTTGCTTTAAATATGTTAAATTTGGAAAAAAAGTTCTATATAATTATGGACCATGTTGCCATAACCACTGAATTATACAAAACACTATTGTTGCTGAAAACCCTTCTGTAAAATAACGCCCAAAAAGCATTTTTACCCCAAAAAGGATTATTTTAATGAGTTATTAGCATTGCAAAATTGCTATTTTATCTGATATTCTTAAAAGGCTCATCTTATAAATGATCGATTCAAGATTCTCCACATGATAAAATGTTATCAATAAAACATAATATGTACAAATGTAATTAAACGCTTCACTTGATTAAATGCTATCAAAAAGCATAACATGTAGAAATTTCATCAAACGCTTCAAATGGTTGAAATGGTATCAATAAGCGAAACCAGTAGAATTTTATCATCAGGTTTTTTTGGTTCATTTTCAGCTGTTGCTAGGTAACCACTTGATCCCGATACTTCACAAGCTTGAGCAGGTGTCCTCAGACAAGCACATTGGCACGTTGGCGGAGAACTTCATGGAGACATTGAAAAAGAGTTCTGTAGTTGCGGGAAAGGTGAGTGCACAATCCTTTTGAGAATCTATGGCCGGAATACATCAATCCAGTCCAGTGTTTTTTTCTCACCATTTTTCGCCTTTTGATTGGGAAAAATAGCATCATTTTTACTTAAATTGGGAAATAAGTGTTGCTGTTTATTTGCTAACAAATACTTTAAAATTAGAATAAAAGTGTGTTCAATATTATATTAACTGAGGTTCACCTTATGGAGCAGCTGGATGGGAGATGGGATCGATGTTGAGATTTATAAATATATACAAAACAAAATGGGGGGGACCTTTAATTGGGAAATCTTAGGTCCCATTTGGGCGAAAACGTACTTTTTTCCTTTTGAAGTGGATGCCTTTAACGGCCCTTAATTTGCATGTACAACAAAAACACTGCTGGGTACCAGAATTTGACCATCTGCGACCTGTATTCACATAGCGATTCCTTAATTTGTGTACATAAAATATTCTGAGTCAGCCCTTATCACCTTTTTTTTCCCACTGATAACAAACAAAGGTCACATTAACCCTTTGAGGGCTGGAACCGGATGTTGAAGGCCTTTGCAAATAGTTTGGATCCAGATGAGACGCCACAGAACGTGGCGTCTCATCAGGATCCAAACTGTTTGCTACTCTGATAGTATTCTTTAAAAAAATCAAAAAAATGCTTATTTTAGAAATTCAGCAGACGACATTTTAGCAGACGACAAATTTCCCAGCATGCAAAGGTCACATTAAGGCATAATGCAGCTGGTCCAGACTGTAGCTTCTTCATTCATCTGGCAATTACAAAATAGCTGGATGCAAATTTTCTCCATCTGCTCGGGATGTGTTGCTTGCTGGCCCCGTGTCCATCACTTTAACCCTTTGAGCGCTGGAACCGGATTTTGAAGGCCTTTGCAAACAGTTTGGATCCAGATGAGACGCCACAGAACGTGGCGTCTCATCAGGGTCCAAACTGTTTGCTATTCTGATAGTTGTCTTTGAAAAAAAGTGAAGAAAATGATGATTTTAGAAATTCAGCAGACGACAGTTTAGCAGACAATAAATATCCCAGCATGCAAAGGGTTAAAGTCAAGGTCATACTTAAAGTGTAATGCTCAAAATATGGACATGACACAGCTTTTATAGAAAGTAACATAATTCAAAAAACAATTTTAAATTACCATACCTGACGTATGTTTCTTGTTGTTGTTCCTGTGTCCTGTGCTAAAAGGTAAAATGTCATGCTCATTTTAAATAATTGTGAATGGCATTCTTGACATGTTAGTCCTACCTTGAAAATGGCTTAAGTTTTAACATTTTATGAAACAGAATTCCTATGAAATGATTGCTACAACTTGGTACAGGCATTAGAAGTATTTGCCCATTCTGTGACAATGTCTAGATTCTGTGTGGGTCGTGTATGGATTGAGAAATATTCCTAGCAGTCATTTGAATTTAGGAACCAAAATAAAACTTAAATAAATACACTGAAACTTGTTTTGGTTTGGCTGTATTCTCTAAGTGTTGCGCACATTTTACAGAATTTCCTTTGCACATTCGTGTAAATGAGCTTGTGTAATCAAGCTTAAATAAATAGAGTGAAACTTTTTGTATTTTTGTGATATAAACAGATTGAAGAAGTTCGACAACAGACGAAGACTGAAAAGAAGCGTCTGGCGATGGCTGTCAGGAAGAAGCAGCTTGGAGCGCTTGGCATGACGGTGAGTCTGGGGATGGCGTCTCGTTAATCTCTCACATGCATTATAGCCCCTGTCTATAAATATTGTTATAAAGTTTTAAAGAAATATATTTAATAAATTTTAAAGAATTAAAAAAAAAAATTGAGGAGAACATTTTTTCTTTTTAGTTAATGATGGGAAAGGTAGTTATTATTTGTATAGGTTTTGCACATGCACGAGGTAAGCATACACATGTACATCTGGAGAATTTGTTTTGCTTAACCCTTTGATTGCTGGAACCGAATTTTAAAGGCCTTTGCAAACAGTTTGGATCCAGATGAGAAGCCACAAAACGTGGCGTCTCATCAGGATCCAAACTGTTTGCTATTCTGATAGTATTTTTTGAAAAAAATCAAAGAAAATGCTAATTTTAGAAATTCAGCAGACGACATTTTAGCAGACGACAAATATCCCAGCATGCAAAAGGTTAATTTGTTTATTCTGCCCATGCAAAGCATCCATAATGTATGATTATTTCTTGATTGAATGTATTGATTGTGTACAGAACATGAATGTATTGATTGTGTACAGAACATGAATGTATTGATTGTGTACAGAACATGAATGTATTGATTGTGTACAGAACATGAAACATGATTGTGTACAGAACATGAAACATGATTGTGTACAAAACATGAAACATGATTGTGTACAGAACATGAAACATGATTGTGTACAGAACATGAAACATGATTGTGTACAGAACATGAAACATGATTGTGTACAGAACATGAAACATGATTGTGTACAGAACATGAAACATGATTGCGTACAGAACATGAA
>VMBQ01001179.1:0-64419 GCA_007657795.1 Dreissena rostriformis
GTGTTGAAACAATGACAACATTCTTTTCCGCATTACATGAAACACTGACTCACTGTTCTTTTCAACAATGGCTTTTTTTTGGTTTTGGATAAGTTTGCAGACGGAAATAAATCACGATGGACTATAACCATCAGAACATAGTGAAGACTAATTCCCAGTGTTTCCAAACAATTCTAGCAATAGTTGTTATCTTCAAAAACTATTTCTTTGTTAAAACTGTGCCTGAATGGAAACAAAAATCAGTGATGATATTGCGGTATGACTAGATACCTTAAGGTTAACAACAGAACTCCAAAAANAGTACCCCTGATCTTAACTTACGGCGGCCATCTTGGACGCTATCTTGGATTCTGAGGTTTCCCGGATGGGTATTTTCGGGAACTTTGTGATTTCAGAATCTACAAGCTATAACCTTCCAGAAAATATAAGTTTCAAATCTGTTCCAATTTTGTCCGTGTTTACCCTTCCACAGCCTGTACTAATGGTGAATGTTCGGTATTACTTTTCCTCGCAAATATCATAACTACAACGGAAATTTGCGAATCAGAAACAAATTATTTCAAATTTGTCAATTTACCATAACGTGGAAAGGTCCCTTTAAAATACCTTGCGTGCATGTCTTGAACGAATAAATTTGCAACATCATAATAATGTGTAACCTGCCACACTCATATCGTTTCATATATATATACAATTACATATGCAACACGCACCTATTCAATTTGCATCGAAAAATTGCAGCAGCCGTTTAATACTAGCAACTCGTTGAGAATAGAAAACGGTCATGCACTAGCAGCGTTCGCTGAAACCTTCGATGAAACTCTATCCAGGTCATGGTCATACACACTCGATTTAGTTTTATTTGCAAACATTTTGGTCTGTTTGCTTTTATTTCATTGCTTTGGCGGTGATCTTTGCATATGCTTTGTTTTGGTATGCACATTTTAGTCAAGGCATCATGAATCGGTGCATACATTAAACCAAATAAAAAAGTTTGTAATCATTTTAAATGAATATTCAACACATGAAGTTGTCGTTCCGTTCAAGTCGTGTATGATTACAGCAAAAACATAAAAGTTGATAGTGATCTTAGGTAGGTTCACCAAACTATAGTGTTATACAATTTTTGCGTACGTGACTCATGTTTCGAAACGTATTCAATATGCCTTATTATTCATTCACAACGCATGAGTTCCGATGCATGGAGTGGGTAGTATAAACCATCGGTTTACATTGATGATTTTAATGATCTTAAACTTAACTAACGTTTACAGCTATACTTGTCACCATAACAAATAAGAAAGTCAAAGAAGGCTTTCTCAGTTCTGAACGTTAAGATAAAAACTCCCATCTGTACTAACACAATAATTTTGATTTAAGGTATGTCCATAACATTACTTAATAGTTCAATGTCAAAGCTAAGGAAAACAGCAGTGATCACGTTTTTACGTTTAAAACAAGTTAACTATTTACAAGTATAACGTTTATATGTACGAAACGATTAATATGGATGGTTACGAATATTTGAATGTTCACATATTTGAATAATAAATATCATTCGAAATTTCCATTTGTTGACTTATCGAATACCTGTATATGTAAATGTGTTGTTGTTGTTTTTACAAGTTCAAGTACATAAATTGATGCTTATCGTCTGTAATTACCAACAATAAACACGCCGCTTATAGATCTCAAATACATACGATATGTGTCAAAATCGAACTGTAAACTATATTGTTGTGTTTACATGTTAACAGATTGCTGTAACTGATAAGTTCATAGGTTGACGTTTCAACCGAGGTCTTTTATAAATAGCACAATGCACAAGTAGATTCAATTAAACATGTTGCTGGCGACAGTCGTTCAAAATTTTCGAAACCTTGAAATTATCAACAACCGATATAATTAAAAGCTCTAGTGCAAACTGTACTTTGTATCACTACAATACTTGTCGGTGATATGTATGATACTATAGTTCGTGGGCGTGTTTCAAGGAATAGTTGAATTAACAATACGCTACCTATCCTATATGCTTACTTAACTCCGTATACTAATCATCCAGGTCACCTAAACAAACTCAAATAACACCAATGCATATAACAATGATTACACTATAAAAATATTAATGATACCAAATCACCAGTTATTTGCATCGTACTAAGATACTTTAGATAATATTGTTAAGTGACTGTGATTGGTTCACGATATGTTCATGCAAATGTCACACACAGGTCATAAAACAAACTTATTAATTTCTAATTGAAAAAACAATAAAAAATAATCATCGTCAACATTCAGTACATGATTCTAAAATCGAGTGATTTCAGAAGCCGTGTATCTGGGTGTGAGGAAAGCTCGTCTCGTGACGAAAAAGGATTACAAACGACTCTTTATTAAAAACTTTGATGAAATATACCAGCTACCAAAAAAAAAGTGCGCGTTATTTAAATAATGTATTACGTTTTAACCACCAGATGTGCCACACATATTTAGGATTCTTGGGGTAATAACTTTGAAGTAGAAGTCGTTGTTGATCGAAAATCGATAATCGCATTTTTAAGAAGTACTGAATAATGAATGCGTCCGGAAAAAAATGATTCACATACAATTGTGCGCTGGGAGTCCTACGCTATATAGCAAATGTAATTTTCCTATCACGAAAATCTTGAGTTATGTTAGTACGTGCGAAGCAAAACCTTGTTAGTGTTTGTTCTACTCGTATATCGATTAGACCGGTAGTTAGCAGAACTTACTTTTATAAAACAATTATCTTGCAAGACATATATCATCAATTTTATATAGTAACTATCTGTTATTCTAAACAATCACAGACAAATATGTGTGCAAGTTACAAAATAAGCATTTACATTGACCTGCATACAATTCTTTTTGTGGCAGAGTGAAAAGTGTGTTGTCAACACAACAGAAAACTACATGGACAAGCACGTTGCTATAATGTGCAATTTTACATCAGGAAAACAATCAAGATGCATATAAACGTCGTGTATCAAGTGAATCAAACCATAGTTCTCAATATCAGATCGTGAACTAATGTTAATAAAAAAGACAGCACAACATTAGCATTAACATGTTAAACATGTGTACTTTTATCAACAAGGACACCTGCTCACACACTGCTCCTTTATGAATACATTTCAATCTTGACCCCGCCCGTCCACCAGTACTGAATGTCACGCAACCAAAACGATATCGGTGTAAATAAGTAACACAGTATGAGCATTCATTGATTGTGTTTCGCGGGTCTGCCTACAACTGAAATAATCAGGTATAGATCTCTGGTATGAAGGATTTTGTAAATGAGCCTGAATTGATACGAAAGGTAGTGTATAAATACGTTCGTGTTTCCGCTCAAGATGTAAAGTCGATGGTGGAATGGTCAAAGTCACGGGACGCGTGTGTTTGTTGCGAATTGACGAACTGTTCAATATCTTCAAATGAGACGGATATGTGTGACTGGATGAAGAAGCAGGACGGCATTGATATAACGCGATGTGTATTGGACCAGTACGATAAAATCTATATTTCCTGGAACACCATTTTCATCAAAGTGACAATAATAAAAAAACATGTCACATATTCAAGAAGAAAAGAATATTGTTCATCAGAAAGCGATATCACACTTGCAGGAAATTGACACATTTAACAATTAAAAATTTAATTTTGAATGTACAATTGTCAAAGTCTCGGGACGCGTGTGTGTGTTGCAAATTTCGTGACTGTTACAGACCTGAGAATTGGAAATTTTTGTGTCACTTGATGAAGCAGCAGGACGGCATTGACATTTCGCAATGTGAATTCAAAGCGAAAAGCAAACTTCCATAAAACGATGCAATCTATATTTCCTGGAGCACAATTTTATCAAAGTGACAACAATGAAACATTTTGTCACAGATTCAAGACGAAAAGAATATTTTCATCAGTAAGCGACATAACCCTAAGGCCGTTGACAAAATTGAATATTGACTTGCGATTCACAATTCGAAATTGATAAAATTATACAGATTTATACACGCAAACATACTAATATTCTAGAATTTTTCTTTTCCTTTTTTGTTTTTGAAATGTTGTGCCCAAGCGCAATTCGCTTATGTAAATTATAAAATGATTTAGTCAAGCTTTATAAAATCCAAAATCTTTTTGTTTATTTTTTTTATCGGATGTATTTCTTTAGGGAAATATATACGAATATTTCTTGTTCATCGGCAATAAACAAAACTGATGCGAAAATGGTTTGTTTTCTAATATGGACATATTTGGCAATTGAACTGAGGTCCATAGTTTACTGTGCTGTCCTCAGTTAGTTTCTTTCCGCGTAGTTAATGAACAGTTTTACAACGATAAATGTGTTCGTTGTCGGAATGATCAATTAACAGCGAAACATCGAACATTACTACCTAACCAGTGCTTTTTATTTTAAATTTTCTCATTCACAATCTCAAAAAGTATATATTTTTCTATACGACAAGCTAAAATCCCCAATTGAAGGCATTCACCCCTCCCCAAATAATACAATAAAATAAAATAATTCATTTTATATGGATTGCAACATTTAGTTGTATTTCCCTATTCATTTGTAAAAACAATATTGCAAAAACCTGTATTCTGATTTTGACAGTATTTTTACCAAACCAAATAATAAAAAAATAGTATAACACAAATATCCCGATTTATGCCTAAACGACGCGATTTTTCCAAATCAGGACTTTTGTTCCCAATCCCAAAATGGTAAAGTAAAAAACAACAATGCTAACTTAGTTAAGGGGCTTTCGGAATAAATTGAGGTAAATAAACAATGCACAATTTAAGAAACATATACTTCGTTCATAAAAATGAAAGAAATTTAAAACATGTATTTTCTCATGTTGCACGTCGGACCCAACACATATTTCCAAATCATCCCACAAAAATGAAAGGTTCCACAATAAAGATCCCGCAATTCAGTACCTTCTAAGTGTTCTTAAAAAAAAATGCGAGTTTTTAATTGGGTAAATACATGCGTATTGAGCTGTTCAATACGACTTAAGTTAAAGTCAAACATATAATTATGAATAAGTTCGGATACTTTGTAAGCGATGTTAGGGCCATAGCAGAGTTACCTGTAAGTAAAAATATATGAATGAGTCGCGCTCAGTGAAAAGAGGGTTTAATGCATGTGCGAAAAGTGTCGTCCCAGATTAACCTGTTTAGTCCGCAAAGGCTTATAAGGGACGACACTTCCGGCTCAACTTGATTTTCGCCAAGGACAGTCTTTCTTTAAATGAAAAATACAATAAAGCGGAAAGTGTTGTCCCTGATTAGCTTATGCGGACTGCACAGGCTAATCTGGGACGATTCTTAACGCACATGCAATAAACCCCATTTTCACAGAGCGAGACTCATATAAATAGTTTGAAAATGAAGACAAATCCGCAATGACCCCCTGATCAGTTTAACAGATACAAGGATTATCATTTCCGTTTTATACGGCGAGCACTACACAACGGAAACCGTCGCTTGCTGAATCAATGACATCATTCATTTACGCATCACATGGAACACTGACTCACTATTAATTCTCGAATGGCATATTTTTATTTTGGTTTTGGATTAGTTTGCAAACGGAAAAACTGCACGATAATCAGTGTTTATAGCGTAAATAAAAAAAGTTTTCCTACCAACAAGAAGTGTCCATATTTCAAATTATTCGAAGTTGGTATACCAACGTTTTAATAAAACGTTCTTCACCCACCGTGAACGCCAACGAAATGGTGGTCATAACATTTAACCATTATACACATTTATATACATCGTGTATTTGTAAATTCACAAATTTATTGAAAAAAGACAAGAAATTACTTAACGTAAACATTATTACCGATTTATAAATTATTCACTTGAAATGCATTTAAGTGAGAGCTAAAAATAAATGAATCAAGTTAACTTAATTGACCCGCGTCATGCGAAAATTGGTCTTATGACATATGCGGTGCGCGTAGCTTCTCACCTGCTTGCGCATTTGCGCAGTCTGGTTAGGCGCTACCCTAATTAGACCACGAAACCTTTCATGATTTTATAGCAGACAAATAAGCTCTTGGTCGCAAATGGCTAAAGCCCATGTTTGCATGTCCGTGAATGAAACTTATAGACATATTACATAATCTAAAAACCATCAATAATTGTTGAATGTCAGATATTTCAAACAGCCAATTCCTCAAAATTGCACAGCTAACATAAAGGCGTAAAACAGTTGTTTATTTCAACCAACCCTACTGCACTACCGACCCAAAGGCTTGCCGAGCTTAACCCACGATATACTGTTTTAGCATTGGAAAATTTGACGCGCTTGCGTTGCGGAACGTTTGACACACTAATACATCTGCTTGTTGTTCAAGCGGTAAACTGCACCGGTGTAAGAAGAAGTCTATCTCGCAAGTTTGGATGACGAGTGCAATCATGCGTGCTATGTGGGGATTATTATACGGGCAGAATAATAATAAATGTTCAACAATATTGTCACACCATCTTGAGCACTAGTGACACTATTCTGCGTATAATCTTGACAACATACGCCCTACCGCTCTATTCACTGATTTCAATATGGGCAGAAGCTCTAGATGGGATTTCATAATTGCATAAGGCCCACGTGTGTTACCGTGCTTCGGCATCATCTCTTTCAGTGCATATTTCTGAGTACCTGCACATGCATTAAACCCATTTTTCACAGAGCGAGGCTCATTTGGTTATTTTACACAACTAAACGCGCCAGATGTTAAATTCACACTTCTTTACCTGTATATCAGCAAAATGATGTATTTGTAAACTATTGCGTTTACTTAAACATTCCTGCACTATCTCATATTTTATATCTTCTCTAATTACGGAGTTAAGCTTTAGTTGACTGCTTTAGTTAACTTTATGCGTTAAGTCGGAGCTGGTTTACCTGTTACAGTTTCAAAACGGCTGTGACTTGATATTTAATATTGGGGAAGGTAAGATTGGTGATAGCAGGTTTTCGGAAAGAAATCCATCGCGCGGTTATAAGAAGGCGATATGTGTTTTGCATTAAATGGAAACCGTGGTGTTTTACACAGTGGACTTTTGAAGAGAGAAATATTCAGAGGTTTATTTACAGTTGTCACTGAGTCTTCACGACAACATTATGTACGGGCCTGATAGCCCCTGAACAAGATAAAACCTGGCTTTTAATAAAAGACTGTTATTGAAAATAGACGAGCAAATCCGATATTTATAACAGACTACATCTCTTGCACGACGGTTACATTACATTTTTATTTTATTTATTTTTTGTTTATGCCGGCGTAACATTTTAGATTTGATCTATGATTCGAAATTTTAAAGAGATGTTTAGGTCCGCGAAGCACTGCACGCCAACTTCATACCTAGTTATGTTTGCGATATGTTTGGGTGTACTCGAAGTTTCCCCTTGACTACAGCTTTATCTCCTAGTGTGGAGCACTGTTCGTTGTTTATCTAGATCAACGCTTCTGTAATATGAACCATCAAAACAAGTATTGCTTTCAAGTCATGTTTATATTTAATATCGACAAATATTGAGAAGATTACGGCGGAAACTTTTATTTTAATCAATTCCGAAAATACACATAACTATGTCTAACCAATAGACTGGATTAAGTCAAAGACAAAAAACGTTTTATTTTATTAATAACTACCTTAATTGCTAAAATAACGAAGTTCTATTAAAGCGGATACCTCTCACAGTTTTATTTAATACGATAATTGTATCACGTACGGAAAAAAGAACCCCGGAAGGAAGACTTAACATGGGAATTCTGTGTATATGTACCGCATGATATTATTTAAATGCCCCGGAACATTTTCAAAATGACGACTTACTCTTAGTAACGTACTAACTCTTAGTATATATATATATATTCACGTATACAAGTCACGTATACAGACTGACTGAACAATATGACTCGCATCATGCGAAAATGGGTTTTATGCCATATGCGGCCATATTATCTCCAGACAAGACTGCGCATCTGCGCAGTCTGGTCAGGAGCTACCCTGTACGCCAACGAGACCACGAAAGCTTGCGTGACTTTACAGCGGAAGCATAGCTCCCCACCAGACTGCGCGATTGTACAGGCTGGTCTGGAGCTACGCTGGCCGCACAGGACATACAGCCCATTTTTGCATGACGCCGCTCATATGTCAATATTTATAAGATCATATAAAAACTTCAAANATCACGTACGGAAAAAAGAACCCCGGAAGGAAGACTTAACATTGGAATTCTGTGTATATGTACCGCATAATATTATTTAAATGCCCCGGAACATTTTCAAAATGACGACTAACTCTTAGTAACGTACTAACTCTTAGTATATATATATATATAGTCACGTATGCAGGTCACGTATACAGACTGACTGAACAATAGGACTCGCATCATGCGAAAATGGGTTTTATGCCATATGCGGCCATATTATCTCCAGACAAGCCTGCGCATCTGCGCAGTCTGGTCAGAAGCTACCCTGTACGCCAACGAGACCACGAAAGCTTGCGTGACTTTACAGCGGAAGCATAGCTCCCCACCAGACTGCGCGATTGTACAGGCTGGTCTGGAGCTACGCTGGCCGCACAGGACATACAGCCCATTTTTGCATGACGCCGCTCATATGTCAATATTTATAAGATCATATAAAAACTTCAAAAAACACAAAACTAATCAATGTGTGTTAACATGGTATCATTTTAACTACTTACTACACTATTGAACAGAAAGCAATATAATTATGTATTCATTAAAATACAACAAGGACATTTCGCACATTTCCTGAATCCTATTTAAAGCTTCTAGTAAAACTGTGTAAAAAACTGTGACACAATTTTGAGTCATTTCGCGAAATTCATGAAGAAAAAATAGGCATTTTGTGAAGTCCCTAAGTAAAACAAGTTATTTCACGAAAATCCTGAATCGCTTAGGAATTTCGTGAAATTCCTAGTTTAACAGATTCACTGTAACAGATATATATCTAGTCTGATGATATTCATGAGAACACATTTCTTATAAGAAAATGAATACATACACAAACTAAAGTGAATACATTTAATATGATGAAAATATACGTTAATGACATTGATTTTCCATAGTGTATTCTTCCAACAACTTACTTGGATGATCCATCAACAAAAAAACATCTCCAGATCTCGATATGAATGGCAAATGTGCATTTAAAAAAGATTTTAATAAAGACGACCTTTTAACTAAGAGTGTTCTTTTTGCAATGCGGAAGTAATGAATATCAGAGGTAGACGGGTACCGAGGTAAACAATTCAAGAATGTTGCAACTCCTCGCAGAGGTTGCCTCCCCTATTGTGTTAATGACCCTTTAACTCTTGCGCTTTAGTTTATTTCTGTTCGCAGTTTAAGCCCTAATCACAAAATTGCGAGTAATCAAATAACGATTCAATACATGATAATAATTACACTTCATTTATTGCATTCATACAATATCTTCATAAATAATACAATATTGGTTGTGCAAAATTATTCTAAGAACTATAATTGATAACACTTTCCAACGTTCTTGCCAAGATTCATAATTAGCATTGACATTGACGTTTAAATCTCTGTAAAGACAGACAATCAAGTTACTGCCCTCAGAGATAGCTTATCATGTAAATCATATTTATTTTTTGACAGTGACTAGCTCAACACTGTCTATACGACATTCGACATTTTTTTAAATAAATTATAATTATTAAATAACAAAACGTGTTCATATGTATATAACAATAGTATGCCTTTTGTTTGTTTTTTCTTGATTTTATATATAGTTATATCATTTAAATTTGGTGATATCCGTTGCTTGTCTACAGTTCAACGGTTTTTAGCAACCTTCTGATTAAGACTTGAGCTGGTGATATTTCAATAGCCAATATGGCTGTGTTTCTGACGTTCAACATAGCAGTATACGGTTCTGCTCATGTCTTATTTTCTTCATAAGGATCGTAACACTCCTCGCGTTTTTACAACATTAATGTTGAATCTATCAGTTTGAAACATATACTGATCTTCCACCGGGTTTATGGACCTTGGTCGTTCACCTGAATTTGTTTGAAGACTAAATGACTAGGGCGAATTCAAAATTGTCTTTAGATACTATATGGTTTGAGAGTCTGCAACATAGAACGATGGTTCGAATAGTTCACATGAACACAGTGTGCAGGTATTTGGTGTTCACCAAAGCTTTCTATAAACACAACTTGCTTTTTTTCTAATGTATCGTCTGAAGTTGTTCATTAATTTTATGAATAACAGAAGCCGAATTAACACAAGTATTGCAAAATTGGACAATAAGTTCACATTCAAAGTTGAAAATCGAAACAGGAATCGACAGAAAACCTACTTTTATAAATGAAAAGCATACGACAGCGGTTAAAATGGTCCTATAGTTTTAGAAATAGTTACCACTGTTCATGTACAACCCGAAGGGACGTCGCAATGCAAGGTATGACTTTATATGTACAATGAGACCCAAAATACGTGTCAACATCGACCTTTCACCATACTGTTATGTTTACTTGTTGACAATTTGCAGTAACTGATACTGATAAGTTCATAAATGAAAGAATCAACCACGGTCTATTATCAAGAGCATAATGCACGATTCGGTTCAATTAAAAATGCTTTTCGGTGACTATTGTTAATCATTTTCGAAACTTTGAAATTGTCAACAACCAGTATAATTAAAATCTCTAGTACAAACTAACTCCAGTTGTTTGAAGCATATTAAGATATCTAAGATAATATTGTGACCTTAAATGGTTAACGATACGTTTGTGGAATGCGGGTATACAAATACATGTACCATACACAAGTCATATAACAATCATTGTTCTGTCTAATAAATACGCACATAAAATACCCTTCCTTACCATTGACTGAATTTGAAGTAACTTCCTATTGCTGCAGATAGTATTTATGAAAGCTGTCAAGTGAATTATGGGTTAGACAGGTTGTGTCACAGTACTAAGCATGAAGTAATAAATACACACGATGTGTTGTTATGTTTGCGTGTTATGAAATATGTCGTGTGAATAGACACATTGACACTAGGTGTTTGTTTGACCCTTATCACCATACATAATTCATTGTTTTTGTTTTATTGCTATTGAGCAAAAATGACTTTCCTGAATGATGTTGTCTTCAAAACCATGAAGGTGGCAAATTACATTAGCCATTAGTTTACACTGAACTCTATATGGCTCCATCATTCAGCTTCACATGCTTGGGGGAGGAAAAAGTAGAGGCTCCTGCCTGGAGGCCGCGATACGCAATGTCATGGATAGGTCAGGTGGGTCATGAGCGTTTTAGTGTTTTCCTAAAGGTTTGTATTTGGGAAAGCGTGCACATATTTCATTAAAGAAATATCACAAGCTTTTATCGGACATTATTTGTCATAAAACAACATAAAACTAATTTTTAACGAATATGATCGAATATAGCAACACAGATGGAACACTCAACCTGAATGGAATACCAGAATAGAAAGTTTAAGGTCGCCACGAAATATAAGGGTTGTTCGGGTTGATGCTTAGAAACCGTTTTCTTTGTTTAACGCCTTATGTAACTCTTTAGCACAGTAGGCAAATTATTAGGTAAAGCAAGGAGACTTTCGAACGTTAAAGATTTTAACAAACACACACACACACTCAGACACTCAACTTTCGGGAATATCATCATACGCACATATTTGTGTTATGTCAACTGCTACGCTTTTCACATCAACGTTAAACAAATCAATATATAAGACACATATTCCATTGGTCGTTTTTTTTCCGCAGATTAATTGAATCATGTTACTCGAGGGATCGTGAGACGCTTGACTGAAATCCGTTACTCTTTATTCTCACAGCTACTTGGCAAAGCTTAAGAAGTTCAAATTAATGAGCCTCATAGGGCTTGATGCATGTGCGCACTGACTAATCAGGGACGAAACTTTCCGCTTTCATTTAATGTTTCGTTTAAAAGAAGGTTTTTCTTATAGAAAATACAGTGTGGGCGGAAAGTGTCGTCCATGATTAGCCTGTGCAGTCCAGGAATGACAATTTACGCACACACATCCATGATTAGCCTGTGCAGTCCAGGAATGACAATTTACGCACACACATAAGGCCCAATTTTCCCCAATCGCGGTCTATTGCTTAGGTCTATGATCGTCTATTCGCGCCTAGCACTTTTACCAGCTGTGTTGTGTTCGAATTGCATAATGTGAATCCTTTCAGAAAAAAAAAGTATATAATTCAGTTGAATACAATTTTTTTCAGAAAATATAGTATGGACTTTATTACCAATACCAATTACATGTTCATCAAACTATTTCATTAAAGTACACCTCAAGTTAAGATTATGTTAATTAGCATTATGAATTCAAGAAGTACGCGGCATTTTAATGTGTAAGTGTGGATCCCAGCAGGCGGAATTCAGGCCCACCCAATCAGTTTGTCTATTGTATTAAGAAAGTGTTTTGGGCATTGCTCGCAAATTGACTGTTTTATTCACATGTTATGTGATTTAAATGTTCCGATTTAAACAATATGATGGCAATTATTGGATAACGGAAGATCCGAGTTTAAGACTTCTTTCATCGGGTAAGGCTCAAATTCAAGGTTTAGAAAAAAATAATAAACAACTCTGGTTCTTTTCAGCATTATTGGCTTATAAAATTAAAGAAGAGGTCTTTTTATTTTGAGGCCAACATGCCAAAGGAACAGATCACAGGAGTTTATGACACGGAAGTGGTTTCCGTGTGTTATATAGCGAAGATGCTGCGGACAACAATCATGCCGGTGACTAATGAGGAATGGTTACAGGGGAAGCATTATAAAAAGAAAACTTTTTACAAGTGCACATTTTGACTACTTTCTTAACGTCGGTGGGCATACATATTATGAAAATGTATATTGCATTCCAAATTGCTTTTCGCGCGTAGAACAGATTTGTGCATTTTATCGAGAAAAAAATCATAAAGACAATTAAAATAACACAAGTATGTATAGGATACAAAAAAAAATATTTGTGTGTTTTGCGATATATGATGTTTTTGTTTGCTTGACTGCCACCCTAATAATCGACTAGTATTTTTTTTTCAAAATGTAAGCGTGTTGTTTTACAGTATTGCATTTCTTGCAGAAATTCAGTCGCGGTTAATTGAACAGTACCGGGAAATGTGTGTTGTGCCGGTGTCGATGCTGGATCCTGATTTAGATGTACCTTTAGAACGGATATACGTTTCCCCGTCCATCAAGGAACTGAAAAGAGGTGAGTTGCTACAAAGAGTTGCTGCATCGGGACGGAAATCAGGCCAATACAATGTATATCCAAGGCGATGCTGGTTGTGGTAAAACGACGTTTTCAACAAAGCTGGTTCCTAATTGGTGTACTTCCCTTTCGGAAAAGTGTGCCAGTACGAGTAAAGAAATCACGATAAATTCCAGTACCAGCGAGGGGACGTCTACACAAACACAATTCAGCGATCTTGACACTTTGCGAGACTACACATTTCTGTTCTTTGTGCCATTACGTGATTACAGCGGATCCATGTGTAACGTCAGTCAGATGGTCGAGGATGCCATAAAAAGCAACAAACTAGCTTGGGATGAGTCTGTCTTGGAACATAAATGTATTGTTCTGACAGACGCCGCAGACGAATGGAACCACCCCGAAATATCCTTTCCTCCGCCATTTGATTCTGCTTGCAAGTGCCGTAAAGACCAAAGTATGCCACTGTATTTAAAGCAAACAAACATTACAAACATTATAACCGTTCGAAAATTGAAACTTGCCAACCTAAGCATGAGCGATACTTTAACGCGTTTGTTCGAAATTATTGGCGTTGCGAACTGCAAAACCTTGGCGGGAAATGTCATAACTGTTTTAGCTGAGACGGTATTTCTAAAAATGATCAACAATCCAAATGTATTGATTTCTTTGACAAAATAGAGGCACACAGCTTGCACAATCTAATCACAGTACCAGCTGTTTGTGTGCAGTTAGTTCATCAGTTTTACGTTGGACGATTGATGGAAGGTTCATGGTGTGCTATATACATTAATATGCTAGATATGCACATAGCCAAAATATTGCAAAAAAGTCAAATTAAAGAATTTGACACTGAAGAAATTTGCGATAAAGAATTAACACAAATATTTGGCATAGAATCAACCGAGTATATGCGGGATAATGGGTTGCTCGTTTGCTCTGCAAGTGCGCGTGCGTTTTAAACACTTACATACTCTAGTAAAGAATCGTCGCTAGTCTTTGCGGAAAAGACAATCACAAACCACATTACCAAAACAACACTTGATTACTTACTTCAGACAGGGATTGTCACAAAGAAAAAATCTTTGGCGCTTAGCTCGCAAAAGAATGTTCCATACATGTTCGTACACAAAACAATTCAGGAGTTTCTAGCGTCGTTGTATATTGCATGAATCAGACGGACAGTGAAGACATCATGAACGCAATAAATTCGGTGTATTGTGATGATACGTCTATTCTGGACATTGGTCAGTTATTTTTCTTCAAGTGTGGAATGTGTGCTCCAGCGGCTGAAAGAATGTTAAAGCACGTCATGGATGTCATAACACGCGACCTTGATAGCCACCTGCATTCGAGTACATACTCAAAGATAACTCCTTATTGCTATAGAACTGATTTAGCACAAAACATTGTAGTGGATGGATTTATTGAAGGGGCATCACATAAGCAGCCGTGCGTACAACTGACACTCGGTCATGTACGATTTCATATTTTTTTAAATCAGAGAAATATAAAAATGCTTTAAATGCGTTAATATATATGAACAAATCAAACATCATTAGCATTGATTCAAACCGAAATGACTCATCAGATCGTTTACAGCAAATTATGTCGCAATCAAGAGAAACATTTTCGTATCTATGGCTTCGAGGCGAGGGCGAATTTGACCTACAGGTCTTAAACTCAAGTTCTTAACATGTGGAAAAAATTCCGATGTAAGTAATTCAGACTGCACCAATATGCGTGCGTGTGAGATATATGATGTTACACCATGAACAGAGGACCGCATATTACAATCGAATTCCGTCAGTGGTGAAAACATAACAATTCTAAAGCTTTCAACTGTAAAATCAATTGACCTTCTCTGTGATGCTCTTCCAAACCTGAGAAGTGTACACACGCTTATATTATACAATACAAAACTTGCGGTTACACAGCTGTACAACCTTCCTGAATTGATACGAAAGGTAGTGTATAAATACGTTCGTGTTTCCGCTCAAGATGTAAAGTCGATGGTGGAGTGGTCAAAGTCACGGGACGCGTGTGTTTGTTGCGAATTGACGAACTGTTCAATATCTTCAAATGAGACGGATATGTGTGACTGGATGAAGACGGCATTGATATAACGCGATGTGTACTGGACCAGTACTATAAAATCTATATTTCCTGGAACACGATTTTCATCAAAGTGACAATAATAAAAAAACATGTCACATATTCAAGAAGAAAAGAATATTGTTCATCAGAAAGCGATATCACACTTGCAGGAAATTGACACATTTAACAATTAAAAATTGACTTTTGAATGTACAATTGTCAAAGTCTCGGGACGCGTGTGTGTGTTGCAAATTTCGTGACTGTTACAGACCTGAGAATTGGAAAGTTTTGTGTCACTTGATGAAGCAGCAGGACGGCATTGACATTTCGCAATGTGAATTCAAAGCGAAAAGCAAACTTCCATAAAACGATGCAATCTATATTTCCTGGAGCACAATTTTATCAAAGTGACAACAATGAAACATTTTGTCACAGATCAAGACGAAAAGAATATTTTCATCAGTAAGCGACATAACCCTAAGGCCGTTGACAAAATTGAATATTGACTTGCGATTCACAATTCGAAATTGATAAAATTATACAGATTTATACACGCAAACATACTAATATTCTAGAATTTTTCTTTTCCTTTTTTGTTTTTGAAATGTTGTGCCCAAGCGCAATTCGCTTATGTAAATTATAAAATGATTGAGTCAAGCTTTATAAAATCCAAAATCTTTTTGTTTATTTTTTTTATCGGATGTATTTCTTTAGGGAAATATATACGAATATTTCTTGTTCATCGGCAATAAACAAAACTGATGCGAAAATGGTTTGTTTTCTAATATGGACATATTTGGCAATTGAACTGAGGTCCATAGTTTACTGTGCTGTCCTCAGTTAGTTTCTTTCCGCGTAGTTAATGAACAGTTTTACAACGATAAATGTGTTCGTTGTCGGAATGATCAATTAACAGCGAAACATCGAACATTACTACCTAACCAGTGCTTTTTATTTTAAATTTTCTCATTCACAATCTCAAAAAGTATATATTTTTCTATACGACAAGCTAAAATCCCCAATTGAAGGCATTCACCCCTCCCCAAATAATACAATAAAATAAAATAATTCATTTTATATGGATTGCAACATTTAGTTGTATTTCCCTATTCATTTGTAAAAACAATATTGCAAAAACCTGTATTCTGATTTTGACAGTATTTTTACCAAACCAAATAATAAAAAAATAGTATAACACAAATATCCCGATTTATGCCTAAACGACGCGATTTTTCCAAATCAGGACTTTTGTTCCCAATCCCAAAATGGTAAAGTAAAAAACAACAATGCTAACTTAGTTAAGGGGCTTTCGGAATAAATTGAGGTAAATAAACAATGCACAATTTAAGAAACATATACTTCGTTCATAAAAATGAAAGAAATTTAAAACATGTATTTTCTCATGTTGCACGTCGGACCCAACACATATTTCCAAATCATCCCACAAAAATGAAAGGTTCCACAATAAAGATCCCGCAATTCAGTACCTTCTAAGTGTTCTTAAAAAAAAATGCGAGTTTTTAATTGGGTAAATACATGCGTATTGAGCTGTTCAATACGACTTAAGTTAAAGTCAAACATATAATTATGAATAAGTTCGGATACTTTGTAAGCGATGTTAGGGCCATAGCAGAGTTACCTGTAAGTAAAAATATATGAATGAGTCGCGCTCAGTGAAAAGAGGGTTTAATGCATGTGCGAAAAGTGTCGTCCCAGATTAACCTGTTTAGTCCGCAAAGGCTTATAAGGGACGACACTTCCGGCTCAACTTGATTTTCGCCAAGGACAGTCTTTCTTTAAATGAAAAATACAATAAAGCGGAAAGTGTTGTCCCTGATTAGCTTATGCGGACTGCACAGGCTAATCTGGGACGATTCTTAACGCACATGCAATAAACCCCATTTTCACAGAGCGAGACTCATATAAATAGTTTGAAAATGAAGACAAATCCGCAATGACCCCCTGATCAGTTTAACAGATACAAGGATTATCATTTCCGTTTTATACGGCGAGCACTACACAACGGAAACCGTCGCTTGCTGAATCAATGACATCATTCATTTACGCATCACATGGAACACTGACTCACTATTAATTCTCGAATGGCATATTTTTATTTTGGTTTTGGATTAGTTTGCAAACGGAAAAACTGCACGATAATCAGTGTTTATAGCGTAAATAAAAAAAGTTTTCCTACCAACAAGAAGTGTCCATATTTCAAATTATTCGAAGTTGGTATACCAACGTTTTAATAAAACGTTCTTCACCCACCGTGAACGCCAACGAAATAGTGGTCATAACATTTTACCATTACTAGTATACACATTTATATACATCGTGTATTTGTAAATTCACAAATTCATTGAAAAAAGACAAGAAATTACTTAACGTACACATGATTACCGATTTATAAATTATTCACTTGAAATTCATTTAAGTGAGAGCTAAAATAAATGAATCAAGTTAACTCAATTGACCAGCGTCATGCGAAAATTGGTCTTATGACATATGCGGTGCGCGTAGCTTCACACCTGCTTGCGCATTTGCGCAGTCTGGTAAGGCGCTACCCTTATTAGACCACGAAACCTTTCATGATTTTATAGCAGACAAATAAGCTCTTGGTCGCAAATGGCTAAAGCCCATGTTTGCATGTCCGTGAATGAAACTTTAACCATTAATAATTAATGAATGTCAGATATTTCAAACAGCCAATTCCTCGGAATTGCACAGTTAACATAAAGGCGTAAAACAGTTGTTTGTTTCAACCAACCCTACTGCACTACCGACCCAAAGTTTTTGTGCCAACCAGACCCTTATTTTCGGTATTGCAGTACATTTATTACCGGTAGTTTTCGATCATATCACTAAAATAACTATTAAATTTAAAAAAATAAAATGTAATACATTCAGTCAATTTCACTAAACTAACTTCAAATTGACCGAAAATGTATAAATATGATGATAATAGATGTAACACTTTTTCTATCATGCATATAAGAGTACATATACTGTCATGCGATGTTCTAATAAACTACATGTAGGACTCGGACTATCATATGACTGGGGTTAATGGAGTGTTCTGTTTACTGAATGAGAACATCACGTTTTTCTACAACGTGACCGTTTATATAAGCATTAGTATAAAAGTAAGGTTTTTGAACCGAATCGAGCCACTCTATCGAGAGCCCAGATATGTTGATAGCAACTCGCACAGTGAACATCCCAATTTAACAGCTTCACGGGATAGTGCAGGAGAGACGGACACTTGGACATAGACATTTGACGGATTATATTTTGTTTTGGAGTATCATGTTTTTGTCTTATTTCAATTATTTGATAAGACTGATATAAGGAATTCTATAATATCATTTAACCAAGAATAAAAGTTTATATA
Source organism: Dreissena rostriformis (assembly GCA_007657795.1). NCBI lineage: Eukaryota > Metazoa > Mollusca > Bivalvia > Myida > Dreissenidae > Dreissena > Dreissena rostriformis. The sequence continues at coordinate 18,804 of VMBQ01001179.1, forward strand.
TTATAGAAAAGGACTTGTTGCCTTCTTTTGCAAAACGTTTGAATAGTTAACGAATCTAGGACTTTTAAGTCAAAACAAAAAAATTACACAACGCGACTTAAACGATCATAGACCACTTATAAATACACGAAGGATAGATTTCAAACAACAACGAAGTGCCACATAGAGCGTGGGAGGATTTATGCATGTTTTGGCAAATTCTTATTAAGGTGGGAAATCGTAAAAGAAAATATAAGAAAAAGACTTAAGTTTCGACCTACCTACCATCATTTGTGGCTATGTTAGTGAAACTTGATGATTTGTTTCTTTTCTTTTGGTCTTACTATACGAAAACTTTGTACGGATGTGCTCTATAAACCCGAAATTATATGGCTTTCACCTGCCACAAATTTGTTCAAATGGTCGTTTTCGGCTCAGGTACTACTTGAAAGTACCCCAGGTAATCTTAAGTATACTACAATGTACCCCGGGTTTTTCTGGAAAAGTACCCATTAGGCTCCAACTACCATAACGATAACAACATAACTCCCCAAATTATTCAGTCGTTCCGCGTTGCAACGCTTTATAATTTGCAAGTTTTTAAATCGTTAAAAAAGGTGCAAATGACGGATATGTTAGAGCATGGTGAATGTTCGGTATTACTGTTTCTTAACTAAAACAAAAATTTGCGAATCTGAAACAAATTATTTAAATTTTGTCAATTAACCATATCGTGAAAGGGTTCCTTTAAAATACCTCGCGTGAATGTCTTGAACGAATGCATTTGCAACATCAACACTAATACGGTTTCATATATACAATTACATATGAAACACGCACCTATTCAATTTGCAGAAGCCGTTTAATAGTAGCGGCTCGTTGAGGATAGAAAACGGTCATGCACTAGTAGCGTTCGCTGAAACCTTCGATGAAACTCTATCCAGGTCATGGTGATCGTAAGCAAAAACAAACGGAGACCAATGTCGATGCGTACTTTTTCGACGCCATTTTGTGCAGGAAATACCGATTAAGTCACTCTGGATCAGCAGATCTCAATCGTGATACATCGACTATATCCGTAAGCCTCCGCCAGATAGATCTCGTGTGCATTAGTCACCATCTTTGTTTGTACTACTACTTTTCCATCCAAATAGTGATCCGTCTTGCGTTACGAGGCTGTACATGGCGCGCGTTAAACTAGCGCCAAACTAGATGCCGAAATTTTGATATAAAGAGCACGATACAGGTTCATTTGTTTTGCATGTTTACCTATTATCACAATGATTTACTTTTCCAACATTATTTTACCATGTTATTGTCCACTTTTGAAAATGAATTTACGGTGTTTACAAAACTATCCAAGCCGAAAGTGAAACTAGTTACACTACATTTCGCGATGTAAACACTATCTTTTTGTTCAGTTTAAGGAAGATAATCGAACAAAGACAATGGCGTTTTTTTTTGCAATACAGACTATCATTGCCGATTTGAGTTCTATCTAAAAAGGATTATAATGACAGGTCATGTAGAGCAATAGTTTTAACCGAATTAATGAATTGGTGGATAATTAATAATATTATTATTAATGTATGTGTTTATTATTAGTAGTAGTATTTCTACATAACATGGCATTTGTAAATATTAACTGTTGTTCATGAATTAACATTGTTATTATTATTACAATTATTATTATTGTTTAATATTACTTGAATGTATAATATGTTTTATTATTAAATTATCATTATTATTTATTTTATAATAAAATGTATATATCAGTGTGTTAGTAGTTTAGTATTATGTGGATTATCCTTCCGTAACCACTCGGGCACTTTATTCTCCAAGTTTTGGACTCTGGTTTTAGTCGTTCTTCTGTCCATATATATTCTCGGAGAATTCGGCAAAGATCTTTTATCCCTATCGTATTTAATGCTGGAAGCGCCTGTCTGTTCAATATCATTTAAATATCTGTGTTTGTCCTTGTCCGCACTCTGAATAAGTCTGAACAACCTTGCAACGGACGAACGAACAATATTCGTCGTTTCCACAACTTCAAATATCTGCATTTGGTTATCATGGGTACTATTACAATAAATAACTCCAGTATCATATGAGGAAATGTTAATTTCAGTATTATCAAGATTGTTTGGACATGCAACCGTGTCTATTTCACTTTCGCGTATCTGCTGAATATGTTCCTCCATTTTGTTTTCATTCGATATTTGGGCCGGATATGCCGCCTGTGTGACTTCGGAACCAGAATTCTGAGCCGCCATTATGAGCGACTGAGGGATACGAACCATAGGAAAGTGTTCGGGCGGCTTGTTCCGCTGATAAGGATCGGTTCGCTTCTTCCGTTGAGTCCTTCCAGACTCCCTCACCAGTCTGGACTTCTCCCGCGCGCGAATCATGAAAAAGACGCTGCCTGGACCGTCGATATCAAGTAGCGGACCTGGGCAACATCAAGTAAAATAAGTCCTTAAGAGTTTGTTTTTTTTGTAAAATACAATATAAGGAACTTGAATTATTTGTATCGAGTCCGCTCCAGAAAGCTCGATACAGCAACCACAATGGTATAATGTATGTGCGTGCATGCGTGAGAACGTCCGAGCCTGTCCGGACTGTAAAATGTTCATTCATCATGCATTTTCAAAATGAATTATCACACATTTAAGAATTATAAGACAATGTGTCGCGTGTAACAACCGTGGCATTTTCCTACGTAAAGGTCAAGGTCACACTTAAAGGTCGATGATTTGATTTAGCACTAAAGCATATTATCCAGACCATCACTTCATAATTCATCTTGCAATTTAAAAATAATTTACCAGACATGTTCCCCGTTAAGACAAAGGTAAAGGTTACAGTAAGAGATCAAATGTCAGGTAAAATCTGAAACTTACATGTCAAATATGGCATATTAAAATTTGTCTACAAACATTCTTCTTCATTTATCATGAAATAATAAAAAATAATTTACGAAAAATGTCCACCATGTGGAGAAGGTGTATCACGCGAAAGCTTTTCACCATATGACCAAGGCGTTTTGATACAATATATAAATAACGAGACTTATTTTGTAAGACAAATAAATGCATTCAAATGGATCGTACATATTCGAATAATAAAAATATTGACTATCTTTACTTTCATCTCTCGCAACCAATCTATTTATGTCATCAGCGTTTTTATTTCATAACGTGTGAAGCGTTGAATTGTATTGCATAGTTAACATCTATACGGGATGTCGTGTCATTATTTTGAACATGTAGCGGTGGGGAGTCACGCGAACTGTTATTTTTGTACAATTTGTGAATACGATAAAGCATAGGCTCTTACCCTGGTGGTTAAAGAATAATTTCTCTGCGATTTGCATGGAGCTCTCATGCGCCTTTTGTTTGTACCCAGGGACTGCTGGAGGGTTGTGTAACAACTTCAGCTTCAGTTGTAGGAGCTTGATCGGCGGGACTGCATCGTATTCCTGTGAGTTCAGCAGAACCGTGACGTATTTTATTGCATTACGTTTATTTACGCAAATGTAATTTTGCCATCAAGCTTCTTGACGAAGAGACGCTCGTAGTGCATCATCTCGAGCACCTCGTTGCGCTCCGTGCAGGCGGCTGACGTCATGTACGCCTCCATGTCCATGAGAACCTCTATCTCGCCTGTGAACAATAATCGATATTCGTTATTCGGATATAATTCAGCCTCGCTCTGGGAAAATGTGACTTTATTCATGTGCGTGTATTGACATCTTTGAAGTCCGCAGTAACGACACTTTCTACTTTTATGTAATTGATGTTTTAATGAAGTATTTTCTTAACGAAAGTCTAGTTTATGCGGATACCCTTACACATGCAATAAGCCCCGTTTTCCCAGAGCACGGCTCATATGTTGCATATTAACATCTTGGTGATACCTCTAGGAATAAAATTTATTTGTGAAAAGTTTAGCCAAAATGCCTATATGTGATTCTGTTGATAACAATAGATATAAAATTACAATTTCAATGAACGGCACGAGTATATAAGCAATGGTACTAACCAAAGCGACTTACCAAGCGACTCGTTCTTTCCGAGGTAGCACATTTTTAGAGTCTTAAGAGGCGCCCCCTTTTTGAGCGACGGCGGGGTATTCTCCACTTTCGGTTGTTGACGCCGCTGCCGTTTCTCCTTGATAAGTCTATAACAGGGAAATGGTCAGGGTTGAGCGTGACACTATTATTGGTGTCGTGTTCTGAGAAAACAGGGCAAAATGCATGTGCGTAAATTGTCATCCCAGTCCGCACATGCTAATCAGGGACGACAATTTCCGCTTTTATGGAATTTTTCGTTTAAATGATGTCTCTTCTACGCGAAAATCCAGTTAAGGCGGAAAGTGTCGTCCCGGATTAGCCTGTGTGGACTGCACAGGCTAATCTGGGATTACACTTTACGCACATGCATTTTGTCCAGTTTTCTCAGAATACGACACATATTTCCCTTAAAGTTCTACATCGACAGACACAGGTGTTTCACGCTCTCATAGTACAATATCATAAACGACCATACGAAAGATATAATGCAAAACAGAAACACGTTTCTGTATTGCCGTTAAAGTAGGAATCTAAAAACGTGTTTTTCCCCAAATGTTATTGAACCTAATTTTCATGTTTGTCCTCTAGAGGTTTGTACTGTTTTGGGTATTGAGTCTGGTGCATACTGATATCGGCTCGAACCTCCACTTGGCCTCTGAAATGAACAGATCGATATATTAGTCTTTAAAGAAGTATTAATAGTTGTATTGTTTCCTATATGGCGATAAATCTAGGCAATTTTAGTTATACACATGATGGCAATGAACTACATAAACCTGTACAAAAAATAATAGTTTGTGTCATGAATTCAGATTTGCCTGAGTCTTTGTCATATATTTAACACAATAAGTTCTCTTCGAGATTTATTCCTCGGTGACACGCTTTGTTGAATGCATACACGCTTCAAAAAAAGCGACACATATGTACTGTGACATATATTAGCATAATAAATACTACTTTCAAAAGTGTTTAATACAGATAATGTAGGCTTAAGCACGAGCTTGACGACTTGATCCCGTTTGCCTATCAAATAAACTTATTTAATTAAATTAAAGACCGTACCGTATCAAATAAATTTAGGTCACACAAATAAGCGAAATGACTTATCTCTTGACTTGCTTTATCCCACAGCGTGCAAATTCGTCTAAGTTTATCACATGCGATGATATGTTAAAAGAACAGCCTTGATAATTATGCAACTACCTGACAATGATGAAATAAATGTTTTGAACGTTGTCCCCCTTTCGAACTAGAACCGACTCATATGGAAACGACTCTTTGTACATAGCCATCGCCAGCTGCTTCCGGTACTTGGGAATCCACGAGGGGAACAAGTCGTTGTGCTTTATAAAGTACTGCTTTTCTTCGAACTCTGCCGCGAGGACATCTCGGACCGCTCGATTAAAGAGAGTCCGATCGACCACGAGTTAGTCCGTCTCCTCTTCGGCAATGATCGTAGCCGTCCGAACGGCGTCGTCGGAAACGAGCGCCACCTCGCCAAACGGAAACCCAGATCCTGTGTGGTAAACCAAATTACCTTTTTTGAAATGGTCAGAACATTAATTTAAACGCAAGATTTAATTAAATCAAACTCACACAGAGTTTCGAATTTGGAAATTAAAATAAACACACACACACATTATTTTAAACTTGTAGTCAGGTTTACTTTTTTAAAATAAGGTTTAATAAACATAAGTTTGCAAAGCTATTCAATCACAAACTACCTAACTATATGCACTATAAAAGTTGATTTAAAGTTCTGAATGTATATCATTTGTACACTTCACTTAATACAGTCAAGTACTGTATACTTATACCAAACACATTTTGAATTTATCCACTCACCCAGACTGGTTACAAAGTTGCCAAATTTGCTCCGGTCCAGATTTCCGTCGTTGTCACGGCTACCGATGTCGTAATAGGCAGACTTCTCGTCGCTACTTCCGGTCCCTTCTTTGTTTTGGTTTATGATGAATATGGAGATCTTACCAGCCAGAATGATGTAGAAACTGCGGAACAATGTATTGTTTTTATAAATGTAATTAGGATAAGATTTGTATTGGTCATTTATTTTCAAATGTTTTGATATCAACACATAAATATAAACCACACCTTATCATCGCTGATACGAAAAGCTGAAAATCTTAAAATGGAAAAGAAGAAATGAACAACAATATTGTTTGCGTTGAATTGTTCATTTATTGTGAACGATGCATTATGTAAAAAGGGATTTATGTATTGTGTCATAGCGGAATGGCAGGGGGCACCTTCCATTTGTATGCACCACCCTATAAAACTTGTTGGTCCCCTCGATTGTATGCCCTACCCCTTAAAAGTTTGTCCTACCCGTTTGTCCCTTTTTCATTTGTCCATGTTCATATATATGCATCGTGTTTTTATTGGTAATTGACGATCCGGCAAAGAGGAATAACTGACAAAAGTACTTGATGTTATCATTAAAATATCTTAAATAAAGAATATTCCTCGTGGAATATATGCTAAATGGATTATTGAATAGAAGTATTTAAGTGAAATAGCACAATAACGTCACTTTCAAAGTTGAAAGTTTGTCACACAAGGATTTTTTTGAAACGCTTGCAACATACCAGTCGTCACTCTCCCCTGGCGGATGATGACGTCATCCTTCTGGAACTGTCCCGCGCTGCAGTTCCGTACGATGTCTTTCAAGCATTCTGGAATAACGAACATAAAACAATGGAATGGTCATATGTTAATGCATACATTTACGCTGAAAACACAATTTCTAGCATAGAAGAAGTTGGTCTATACATGCGTACTGTTATGCTAAGTACCATGTCTAGCATAGTAACATTACTTGTTTTTTTTTAATCAAATGACGTTAAATTAAAAAAGCCAACCACTTTGCAAACTGCACCCATTTCATCTTAAAAAATGACGAACAAGCAAAGATTTATATCATTAAATAATTTTAAAAAATCGCGGAAAACCGCGTTACACCATAAGTTGTAAATTATACATACAATCGGTTTATTTATGACAATTAAAAACCAGAACAACTATACTATATTTTTTCTTCGATCGTGTCAAACATGAGAAAAAAAAGCCGAAACGCACATTTTAACCTGGTGGCATATAAATTCACATTTATAAAGAAGTAAACCTCAATAACATGTGTGTATCCATATGATTTATTTCCAGTTCACCAATGCGAGTAGTTTATGTTTCTGAAGTGATTGGAAGTAATCAGATTTGTTTACGCTCACATTCGAAGCTCTTTTATTCCTTTACTCATCGCTTAGGGAAAGTAATTTACCAAACACTTCGGACATTGAACTGTGAAAAAAATAATTAAAGGATGGAAAGTGTGTAATGCGCTCTGTTGACAGATGTTTACATTCATCAAAGCAAAGATCCAAATCGAATTTGTTTTGACCATTCATCTTGAAAGTTATCAGTAGCACACCAAAGAGGAGGTCCTTTGAAGAAACGAAAGACACTACAAGGGGTTAATGTCGAGACTGCAGCAACACAAAACTTGTATATCAGCATTTAATACGTGAATTACATGGGAACATTGGAATTGAGTTCTTCATATACAGTTTGATGTATACAGAGACACATTCTGATCATTTGAACCTCGTTCTGGGAAAACTGGGCGTTATGCATATGCGTAGAATATCATCCCAGATTAGCCTGTGGGGTCCGCATAAGTTATTAATTTCATCGATTAAGTGTTTCCACCATTGGCAACTCCTAATTTGTGTTCATGTAACTATGTAACCTCGGTACTAAGTTATTGACGTTTCAGGAACAGTGATTGCTTTAGAAAGTGTATCATATCATAAACAAATTTCCAATTAAATCTGTCATCACAGGATGATCTTAATGTTCGCAAACAATTATGAGCGTCGTTATGTTTGTAGACGATAAACAGATTGACAATGGTAATTCCAGATTTGTTATCATCTCTCATTTAAAATCAACAATGATTATCAATATACCCACAATTGCTGCTTACCAGTTACCTTTACCGCTATTATATTAAAGCTCTTACACCAACACAAGGTTGAAGTGCAATTAACACTCACTGCCAATAATAACAACACCAATTGTGAGAGCGCCGGAATTCCGGAAGGTAGTTTGACAAACGTTATGCGGATAATATTCATCAACATAATCAGTTTTAAGTATTGGCACCGTTGTTAACTGCCATAAATTGTAGTTATGCAACTATGTTTCTACTGTACAGACATATTGACGTGTCGTAAACTGATTCTTCTGAAGGCAATGGACGATTCAGTAACGTTATGGGGGTACAGATGTTATGTTTCCGTAACAGAAAGAAAACATAAATATTAAAAAAAAAAAACTATTTGACACACACGCGTCGATGTTTTACACCTAATTTGAGCAGATAATTCAACATTTTATAAATTTAATAAGTTGGAAAGGTATGTCATTGGGGTAATCGATGTCAACATGTACATTCATTGTATCCCGGTCCTTCTCTTTGATAGGTTCTTGTCTTGAAGAATCTCGTTAAGAAAACATGAATAAATAGGATCACACCAATTGACCTGTATGCGTCTTCTGAAGGAAGGGATAAATCGATAGCGTACTCTATATATTGTAAGCATAATATTAAATTTAAGCTATAGCTTTTTATATGAACCTATCGTTTAAAAGGCAACTGTTATTTTAATGCTTGCATACATACAAGGACGAATAACCATTTTGTTGTATAGACAATCACATATTGCAGAGCTGTTCCGGACGTCTAAAATCGGCCCGAGGCCCATATAACGGATAGGGCCCATTATAGACGTATGACCCAGCTCGGCCGTACGTGATCGTTTGTAATTAATATTATGATATTTTGTTCCAACACCAAAATTAATTACAATTATAGCTTTCCGCACTCTTAATTTCATTCGACTAATCACGTTATTTATGACGTTCCTCGAAAGACGAAATATCATTGACGAAACGAACCAGTTTAAACAGGCCGAACAGGCTAATCATGGACGACACTTTCCACATTAACTGGATTTTCGCTAAGAAGAGACTTCCTTTAATCGAAACATACCATACAAGCGGAAAGTGTCGTCCGTGAACGCACAGGTTAACATGGGACGACACTTTTAGCACATGCATCAATACCCGTTTTCCAAGAGCGAGGCTCAATTATATTATTTGTGTACGTTCTCACCAATTATGTGTTGTTTTCTTTTACTTTCTTGTTTGCACTTATATCAGAAAGAATATGCACTCATAAAAATTGTAAAAACGACCACAAACATCTTATACTGATTTTTAATTAATTATTCAATTATTTTATGAATACTCAGTTACTTTTGTCTCTGATTTAGCAACACAAATGTCGAGAGCTGAGTACAACCGCTATGCAATTCTATTAAAACACAATAGATGTAAAGTATTGATGACCATTCATATTGTCGTCTTTGGTTCCTAGTACATGTTAGCACATTAGACACAAACTTGAAGATGTTTCTAACTCGTTCGTTTCTTCTATTTTACACAGCACAACTAAAGTCGCTGTAAAAATGTCTGATCCCTTTAGACACGTTATTTAAGCTGTTTTTTAGACGAATTTCATCACTTCATTCATAGATAAGGATTATCTCATAACAACGACAGGAAAACCTTTGAACTGAGGTGAACTATAACTATAATTTCAAGGACGGCAAACGAATGATGCGCCTTGTTGACACATCTTTAAATTCTTCAAAGCAAAAACAAATCGTTATATTAAAACGTTATTTTGACCATGAACCTAGAGAGTTATCCGCCGTGCATTAAGGTCGTGTTCCCGCCAGCCTTAAATGAGAGATGTAAATCTCTCTACTGCAGCAACATAAACTGGTGTATCAGCACGTACAAAGTACAGTTCAGGAATGCGTAATAAAATGAGCCGCGTTATGAGAAAACGGGGCTTAATACATGCGCGTCAAGTGTCATCCTATATTAGCCAGTGCAGTCCGCACAGGCTAATCAGGGCCGACATTATCCGACTGTATTGTATTTTTGGTTCATATTTTAGGCGGAAAGTGTCGTCCCAGATTAGCCTGTGTGGATAACACAGGCTAACTTGGGACGTCATTTCGAGCACATGCATTAAGCCCAGTTATGCCACACTGAAACTCAAATGTATGTACGCTTATTGCATAGACATATCGGTAAATACAGAACCCTTTGCAGTGGCATAAATTAGCTCGACCTAACTCGATCGAGGTTCAATTCCTACATATAAGCATCGTTCTGTGAAAAGGGGGTTTAATGCATGTGTGTGTCAAGTATCGTCCCAGATTACCCCGCGCAGTCCGCATAGATTAATCAGGGACAACAACTTCTGCTTTTATGGATTTTTATTAAAAGGAGGTTTCATCTTAACGCAATTCCATTGTGGGCGGAAAGAGTTTTCACTGATTGACCGGTACGTACTGCACCGGCTTATCTGAGACGACACTTTACGCAAATGAATTGAACCACCTTTTTTCACAGTGCGAGGCTCATAAGTTTACACGTGATATTACAGTGTTTCGGCCCTGATGGTACAGCGGAAGTTAAACAGTGTTCATTTCTGATACTATGTCTGATACTATACTGCATTCAATTTAAATGTTGTAAGTAGAAAAGAGAACTTCGTCTTGCAAGTGTGTGTTAATCTGATAAACCTACCCTTCTTCCTGTTAAGGAAACCGTAAATGCAAATGACCTCCGCCAAATGGCCTTTAAACCCTTAGCGATGATCGATATCGTTATCTTTATTGCAAGCATGGCGTTTCATGCTAATGAAAGTTGAAGTTAAAAATAATAACAAATCATGTTAAAGGTTACAAATACTTTCGTAATACAGCACTTGTTTAAGCAGAAATACTCGGTTATATTATCATTCATGATATACATCTTTTTTTAAAGCGATATAAAAAGCGAAAGCGATAAGACAAAACATTTAATCTCTTAAACTGGGTTACTAGAACCTCTGATTAACTGTGGTTGTGAAATAATACTAATAGTCATAAACCAATAGGTCTACAAAACCACAGGCTACTATGTTTAAACAGAACTGCTCTACGAACGTAAATGACACATTGGTATATTTGATTCAAACGGTATACGAGTGCATGTAAGTTCAACAAACACATAAAAACAACTCTCTTATATATGGTACAAACTGGTGTGACTCTAGTGCATGACGACAACCCAACTGTACTAAATGACAAACATAAATCAAGACACGAAGAATGAAAACGCCCGCACACGAAGGTGTGCATCTTGATAACTATTGATTGGCCTTGTGTAAAACATTAGCACATTTCACGACAAAGATGCCTTCAATAATGTCCAACTTTGTCTCAGCAAGATAATGTAAAAGGCAGTAAGTTTCAAACGATCACGTTTTTATACAATAGCCTGTGAGGTCATAGGATAATTATTGCAAAAGTATGCTACCTCGTATCCAAGAATCCACGTACGTATACTTCTGTTAACAAACACATATTACGTATCATTGAGCCAAGTTTTCCCAGATTGAGGCTCACTTATCTCCTGTGACATTTAAGGCCAACCTGCCCCTAATAATCATTTTCGTTGCTTATAAAGATGTTTAAACGTCTATTACGAAATAACCGGAATACCGCATAGAAATCCTACAAGCAATATACCGGTGGCATATATTGTCTTGATCGATTAAAAGTGTTGGGGGCATTGGACACTGATATTTGTAGCCATTTAACAACGGTACTCTTTGTAAAAGTTCAGCGGCAATTCATGTTTTGGTATCCTTATTGAGACTTTTTAAAGCCTTATATTTTATATTTATTGTTTTAACTATTTGGCTTTTTATTGAAGAATGGATTACCTTTTGGAAAACATCCGAAAATTGAAATTATATCTGTTAAGGGTACATGATCATTTGTTGTTCTTACTTAAAGAGTTTAACTGTAAATCGCTTTTGATATTAATCCATTGAAATACAGAGTAAGAATGTTTCTGTGTGGTAAGTGCTTATGAAAAGAATGGTCCAATACTCGTTGTTCAACCCTTCCAAAAATGGAACCGGCTTTCGGTTTATTTTCTGCCTGTTTTGTCATTTTTATGCTCTGTATTATATGATATCAGACAGTCAAATTTGTATATACATGTATAACCAACACATCAGCGCTGTACTTGTTTGTCCGATTAAACACAATAAAATTAAAATAGCAGACGCTATATTGTCATTTAAGTAATACACATTCGTTTTAAACATGATGTTATCAAGTAGAAAAAAAACATTGAACATTGCCGAGGTAATACAATAGTAAATAAAATTGTATTTCAAATAATGTTTAAAGCACAGTCAATATTAGCCGTAACTATTAAGTGATTCGTAAGACGAGCGTTAAAAAACTGTACATTAATGTAAGGGCAAATTTAAGCGATGACCATAAGTTAAGGGTAACACTATAACAAAAAGTCAAATTCTTGTTGAAATCATTCACCGTTTTTTATGACTTCAGATGTGTTTTTATGCCAGTTAATTACACGAGCCAATTGTTCAGACGAAGTATCTGTGTGATTGAAGTCTTTAACACTGCCGTCAGATGAAGTATCTGTGTGATTCGAGTCTTTAACACTGCCGACATCGCAATAGTAAATAATTTCTTGATACAACTCTAATTACAATTTATTACTTTGTCAAAACATTTCGCATAGTGTTTCGTTGATAGTAACTGAAACATGACACACAATATGTATTAAAAAAACGATAGTATACCATGGGTAATTAGTATAAACACTCGAAAATGTATGTACAATAGCACACGGCATTGTCAGGAATATGTTATGTTGGCTTAAACGTTATTTGGTAATGTTAGTAAATGCATACGTTTGAATGTTCAGTTACATACTCCTTATTATCACATACATTGTGATTCATTTATAAATATTGTGTAAACTGTTTGATAACATAAATGCATTGAACAAAATAATGTCTGCAACCTATAACTTGAAATACCGTATAATCGGTGAGACTAATTCATACGTTTGAATGTTGGGTAAAGTTTTCGTTAACATAAATACACGGAATAAAAAAATATATGCAAGTTATAAATCGAAGTATAATCGGTGACATTGAATGTTGCCCGGCGATTATTACTTCAGATCAGGCATGCGTGACAGGCTAAGATGCGCCCCGGTGTTTCAAGGAATCTCACTTTAAAAAAAAACACCACACACCACTTGATATAACATGTTAATGCCTGGGTATTAATTTGTTGGTTGAACAGTTATCGAACTAACAAATTTGATATTCAATGTGACACTTTAATGACATGGAGACCTTTTTAAGCTAAGTACATGGTCGTATAATTAACTTTATGACAGTGACAACATTTGCATTTCCACGTGTACACAAGAAATACTTTGGAAAAATCAAATACATAACGAACGTCAGTATGTGTATGTTACAAAAGCACACGATCCCTTTTCACGTATAAATTTCTTTGTTTTAACAAAAGATGTATCGCAAAAAAATGTAGATTTACCTTGGTGTATGTTTGTTAAATACACTGTATATAGTAAAACTATGTATTAATATATGCCCTGAGTTGAATAATTTTCTGAAAAAAAAGCACCGCTAATAAGTAAATCAAAGCCTTAAATCTTATATAGTAAGATACTCACAACGATATATACCTGTTTATGTCATCTTCGACACTTTAGGTTATCACATTTGTCAAGTCAATAAATGTAATACATCTACACGTCTTCAGCTGATAATGTATCAGAATGGCTCAATTACATCGAGAGGTTTATGTACGCATATACAGACAGCATTATAGACGTTTGGTATTGAATAATTAATTTATCTAGCTTTATAAAAAAAGTTATAAAATGTTAATGAAAGATTTTTTGCTCTTTATTTTCAAGTGGATGACCTTTCATGTAAGTTTCAAAAAATCACATATAAGTTAATGCTAGATTTATGACGCTGTCCAAATGACAAGTGGCTGAATGTTTATAGCATAAGGTTTTAAAGGAGTAACAAAAGAGGTGTCGATTTTAATTTGAAAGTACTGGTTTGAACCTTAAATGAAGGTCAGACAGTTTGCCAAAGTTTCTAAAAACATAATTCCCTGTACTACTCTTACGTGAAATGCTTAAAAGTTAGCAAATGAGTTTCACGAAAAAATGTTAGAGTTATATACAATTATTCCGATCAATACTAAAACCATTCCAAATCGTGTGATACAATGGTTGCATTGAGCTCATACTCTCCAGTACTTGTTAGATGTCGTGCACGTTATAGTGATGTATATTGATTGATTTCTTTTGATTTATTACAGCTGCGACCATTCGCTTAACTAAGTGCTGTGTAACATTGTATTCCACATTCAGAAGCTTTTCATTTTGACCTTTGATTAGTAATCCAAACCGATGACAGCAATTGATTCGAAGGAATTGAATCGTACGGTATATGGTGGACATGTTCCTACTTGTTTGCTTAGTCGATCCACACATTAGATTGTATATTTTGAGAACTGTCATGTCACATTGTTTTCTATTTTCTCCAATTTAAAATGCACAGAAGTAAATAAGAAAAATAACCATACGTATCATGCTGTATTTATTTATCGAGCGTGATCATTCGCAAATGCAAAATAATTAGTTTTATTTTTAACGTTTACAATTGTGTTGGAGGACTAAAAATAAATAATGCGAATGTTTACATATTTTTAAAGAAGTTTTATACCCATGTATTCCTATACAAAACATATATTGCGCCCCCATGAACAGCTGTAAAGTTGTTGTTGCCAGCACTTCTAAAACATACGATCCTGTATTGAACACGGCACTTATCAGTGCGATGTTGACGATCGACAAGCAGCGCTTCAGTGGAATGATGAGAACCATGAACGTATTTCGAATCGGCAGAACACAATGTGTACGAAGACATAAAAACTAGATTTGCTCCTTCTTGCAATCAATATATTCTCATAATGATAAGTGGAAGTTAGTAGACATAAAACTGTTTGCACATAATGTCTAGGCGTACTATTTACATGTCTTCGATGAGAACCTCCCCTTCTGATTCTTTATACTTCGTTGCCCTCAGTGATGTTGTCATGCTTATTGATAAACCACGCATTATTTAAACACGATCTGCATCTTGTCGCGGTCTGTTTAATTAAGTATAACACATGCCTATCAATCATTTCTTGTCTAAAGAAATCTAAAATTTCAGTTACGAACATAATTAATCGTGTCTAAATGAGTGAAACTCTGGAATTAATTTTGTTCAAATGATTGTTTGTATACTGTTCTTTTCCGGCGTAGCTATTTAACCCAGGTTTAAACATTTCTCGATATTTTTTTAATTGTCCAATGAAATCTTCACACATTTTCCCGCCAGTAAATTCGAATAAATAAATGGAATTTTCGTATTTGAAAAAAAAAACTGCGCGAAATAGAAAACTGCAATTTACAAAATGTTGAATCATTAAGTAAACATGAACAGATAATTTAATAGACTTTCTATTTTGTACAGTATTGCGTTAACAAAAGTCTCATGTAAATTAAAGGAATGCAGAGTTGCGAGGTAAACAGCGTTAAACTATTTAATCGCAAGAAAAAGGCTAAGCGGATATAAGAGTTTGACATTCATCTCTTGAAATCAAAGTAGTTTGTGTGCGCCCTTTCATTTGGCGCATTGCCCTGCACCAGAGCGTCTATACTTAAAGGATATTTGCTAATATTAAATAATAACTACCATATTGCATTATATGCACCAGTGAATTGTATATCATATAAGTATTTATATCTGATATATACATATTCTGATATAACTTGACACATGTTTTACATTGTTTTATAATTAAACTTTAAACATGGTACCGTATTTAGTTTTACATAAAATATTTAGTTGTACATACACCATACAATTGACCAATATACTAAACATTATCGCGATATCACTAAAAAAAGGTCTGTTTAAAGAACGCACGCCTAAATATTTGAAGTATGTATGGATGATTCGCGTTTGGCCGGTTACACTGGCTCCCGTTATAGATGTGATCTCTCTGATGTTACTGATCTTTAACCAACACAAACACAATCAACACCTTTAAAAGGTGTTCTTGTTCTTTAAGAATCTCATGCTTAAGACAAGTAGTACAAGGCGACAACAATCCGCTCTTGAAGAAGTGCTAAGCTCTTATTACATTACTTCCCCATGAAACAATATAGAAGGCTATGCACACAAACACAACAGAGCGACCAGTATGTCAGACGTATTGGGGATGTTTACTCCTCACTTGACAGGAGGCCGCACAGCCTTTGATATCGTCCTCCTTGCCTACTTTTCCCAAGCCTTTGCGAATATTGATCGCGGCTCGACTGAATTGCGCTGAATCAAACCATTATAATGTGTGAACATAACACAGTTTTATTAGTTTTGTTATAATGAAATCTTGTTTCCTAAAATTACCATCAATGAAACTGTCAACATATCAGTATCATCACTTAATAACAAGACCATGACAAAACGTGTCAGCATCTAAATGTAATACGAACAACTCGTTTAACAAGTTGCATAATGCATTGTTCATCAAATATAAATGTTATTCACACATAGCTAATCATTAAGCACACAATATTACAAACCAATAGTATGCCTGTCTTTGACTGGATGTTGGAGGACTATCCGCTCAAACTCATGAACAAAATGAACATAACTTTTTCATAGCTTCGCAGAACCCGAAGGTTTTGGATGTTAAAGTAAATGGTGTCTTACAAACAACTGACAGGACTCCTGATCTCATTGAGTTAGCACTTCCGATTTGAAAAACAAATCAGTTCTCCACTGATTACTTAGTTTTTATATACCGCATATGTAAAGATACGCTGTATGTCATGAGCGTTTTGTTTCTCGGAACTAATTTTAGCAGGGTGGAGCAGCCCCTGCCGCAGGTTAATGTCAGGCAGCTACTGGGTAACATCAGCGACTGTCAAAGCAATCGCAGCCACAGCAAGGCTGACACTACGCTGAAGAGTTATTTTTGCCCGTACACATTCCCTGCACACGGAAACACGCCCGACACAAAAAGACCATACACACTGTATCAAGTAAACGTTCTCATATTAATCAGATTCGGCAAAACTTTCTTTTAGTTCAATTATTTGATATTTTTTTTGTTAAACTTAAATGTTTTACTACCTGCTTTGTTATATCACATGGACCACAATGTTTGTCTGTATATTTATATGTTAAGTTCTGTTTTCGCACTTGCATCTATGCCATACATGGGGGAACTTTAGTTTCATAATGCAAACATAATAATATTCATCCATGTTAATATAAGGATATAAGCTATCGGAAAGGTATTCAGAAATATTAAAAATATCTTAATACAATTAAGTTATTCTAAATGTCTGTGTTTAACAACAGTATTAAACGATGCATAATCTCTGTTTAACACTATAGCATTATAACACAAAACGCTTAGACCTTTAAAGTCATGTGTTAACCAACAAAAATAAGACTGTCATCGGCTAAGAAGTGCATCACACGTTTCCGTTATATGTTCACTTATCAATTACAACGGCCACCGGAAAAAACTTTGCGAAACCGACATTTTGCCAACTTGCGTACATTTTATCCTTTAAGATATTCATATTTTAGATAAAGTTGCGATGAAATCCTTCTTTCTTATCATGTATTGATGGTTTTTATATAATATTTCCATTTCGTTCGTTAACCTTTTTGTGTTCAAAAGAGCCTTTCCCATGGGATGTTTTCATTTTAGCCATGGGCATTTTTGTTTTCACATGGGATGTTTTCCCCATAAAAAAATATATTTTTATCTATAAAACAGAAGTAAACGAAAATCAGCACAAATACTTTTACAATGCTTCAAATCGATAACCTAGCATAAACAAAAGTATACTTTTTCCCCCAAATCCCATGCAGAAAGTGGGAAAAATACCATGGGCAAACGAAAACCCCCTTTAAAAAAAAACAACGAAAAATCCCATGTGAAATTGCAAACATCCCTTGGGAATACCAACTTTGATCATGAATTCAATAGTAAAACAAACGCATTTTTAAGCAAAAATAATCAATTATTATTAAAAAATATAAGACTTTTATCGCATACTATCTCAAGGAGGCAAATCTTAAAATAAAAAAAGGGACTTATGTTTGCGAAATTTCGGTTTCCGGTGGCCGTTTTACGCCCTTTTGCGGTCGCTAACGTTTGCATAAGCCTTCGCCAAGCGAAAAATGTACTCGAGCTACGAACTCGAACAGCAAATTAAATTGAGAATGAAAAAAATAACGCAAATAAATATTTCCGTACGAGCATCTACAAACATGAATAATGAAGATGCCTCTTCGAAAGACGTTTGATCTTTTTATTGTCAATCAAAATTGAGGGTCGTCTTAAATTTTCGCTTTTCGTAATACAAAGTCGAGTGTCATGTCATGTGTCGGTTTTTTATCGTGTGTCGACCTCAATTTATGATCCAAATCCAAAAATGATATAAAGAAAAGGTATCAGGAAGTTTAATATTAATTGAAATTGAAAATAATCTCCGTATGTTATGAACTTAACATAACAATTTCAACACAAGTAGTGGCCAAAAAGTATTAACGTCATAGATAAATATTTAATTGTACTGTTCAGTCAACAATTCCATTTTTTTGTAGTTTGTAAAATAGAATAGGACTAAATGTTTTATTTTAAAATAATAATCGTTCATCTTCATAGTATGTAGGAAATTCCCATTAAAATAGCTTTTTATAGAACTAGCGTTAACTAAAAGTTTTACACCTTTTATATTAAGGAGTTGTAACACTATTTCACTTATTATGGGGTGACATAAAACACATGTGCATTGTGAAAACGTGTTAAAAATAAAAACAAGTTTTGAAAAAACGCCCCATGCAGTGAAAGTTGCTGTTAAGAGAGGGTTGTTAAATTACAATTCAGTGTTAGTATAAGAAATATGTTGTCACATAAGTGAGTAAATGTTTTGGAAAAACAACTCTATTGCAAGGCATACACAAAAGTATCATCACAAATAGTCAATATCACAAAGTTTGTTGATAAAGTTCGCTTAAGCTTACACCTATGCATACCGCAATGAGCGAGTATATTAAACATAGGAGTGCTACTTTTATACAACGATGCATTTTTGACGGCTTAACGAAGAATATTATTTTAAGAAAAATACAGCATCATATATCTGTTGATGCTTCACCTAAGCGGGCGCTATTTAATTTAAACGCATTATCACGTGATAATGTACTTCCATAGTTATCGAACACTGTGTCGTCCCTAGTGGGACGTGGCAGAGCCCGTGGATTGACGGAGAGAGCTGGCCTCTGAGTTCTGCTGATGTCGCCTACCAGAGGCAACTGATATGCTCCTCCTGGTGATCCTGATTTGCTTGCTGACACCTAAGAAAAGCGTAAAGATGAAACATTTTAAAACACTATTTCGCGTTTATGCTTATTATGAGAATTAAAAATTTAGAATTTTATGCTGCAATAATTTAAAAATAAAACTGCGTTTTCTACGTTTTTTTTGTAATCCATCATTTCGTCTCATACAAGTAACAGATGTAATGGTTATTTAAGAACAAAGTAGCACAACACTATTTTTACCGTAATTACTCTAAGTTTTCGGACACCCACATTTTAAGCCAAAATAATTATTTTGTGTGGCTTTAAATTTTTGGACACACTGGTTTTTCTCCAAAATTAAGGACTCTTAATATTCGGACAGTTTATTTTACAATGCTTTTTTTACCAAACTTTTGCCCAATTGCGCTGATCTGGTGACACTCCGAGCATGCGGTTTTAAAACCGGATGAAGGTAATAAAACCTCACAGACAAATGCCTCAGGGCAATGGACCATTACATTTGCGTTATTGTGTATATAACGATGTACAGGAGTATTAAACAAATGGTTAACCCATCAGCTTAAAGTTCAACATTCATTAAAGTAATTTATATTATACAGCGTGATATGTTACAAGCACATGATTTTATTCATTAAAACAATTGACGGTTTACAGATTGCATACCGGCATTAGATCGTCGATGCATTATTTTAAGAGTGTCTCTAAACACACGTATTTTTTGTCTATATATATATATACACACAGAGCATTCAAACATGCACATTATATTTACTAATGAGTACGTCGTTATGCGCAGACATCCACATGGTTTAAAACACTTCATATTATATTGCTTGAAAAAAGGTTTCTTCCTAAAAACATACACGATGATGAATTTGGCAATATCTACAGACTTGTAAAAACTGTCAGACGGTCAGGTAGATCGACAAACGAAACACAATATGACCTTTTTTCTCTGGCAAGAAACTGACACATTAACCAAAAGCCTGACAAAATTCCAATTAAATAGGACACTGTGTCGACAGGCTCTTCTGAGGTTTTGCGGAGTCTGTAACTGGTAAACTATATAGGTTTGTTTATTTTGTATTGCAAAAAATGGTGATATTGTGAACTCTGTATTGAGTCTTTGTTGCACATGAATGAACACGTGTGCGATTAGCGACGACCATTTTGTAGATGGTATATCACCTTAAATTTGAAATCGTTATTATTTTGCAAGTATACAAACATTCACATGTTTTGTTGTATAAATTGATCTTAACGGAATGATGGCTATTTATTTATTACAGCATGCCATGGTGTTACCTTGTTTCTCCAATCGGACGTGGTGAAATCTGCACTTCCGGATCGAAACTCCGCTGAAGGTAAAGGTATACGTAATAACACTAATTCTGGAATTGTTATATCGTTAGAATACTGTATTAACAAATGTGTGAAAAATCAAATTCACTTACATTATTGGCCATCGATAATAGACTAAAGTCATTAACATCTTCGTCGTTGATTGTTGCATGTTTGACTAAGATGTGTCAAATTTAATGTCTCCACAGTACTAACGGAAATACTGTATGTGTGGAATGTTTGAGAAATTGCTATTTGATAAGTCAGGCATAATTTTCGCGAATCAAATACAGGAGTTTGTAGGACAGTTATAAGACTTCTATGCAATTCATAATTTCAATAATAAAATTATAAAAAAAAACTAACTGATGTTAACCTATCAACTCTTATTATATTATGTAGTTAATAATTTCATAAAAAAACTGCTGTGTACCTAGCAACCATCATTATATATGAAACTTGCAAATTGTGTTTACTTGATTGAGTTTGTTTTTGTCATTTTCATATTTGATTCAAAATAACAATTGATTGTGTTGTAAAAATGCACTCTTTGTGTGTAAAATCATTTTTCCAAATGTCCATTATTAATGCAACTAGCAAAACTTACATTATGCAGTTTTATGTTATGTGAACACTGAACTCATAATTAAAGTGTAATTGTGAATCTAAAACTTTTTTTTTATAAGAATCATTTGTGTTATACATAAATAAGTATGACATATGGTAAAATAAGTATATGCATGTATGTGTTTGGAAACTGATTATATAGACATATATTATGACATAAATAAAATCATTGAAACAGGAAAACAAAAGGTATAATTTTCGATCAGTATAGTTTTATAAAAAAAACAGTCTGTCATATCGTGCTATGTAAAATAATAATAATACTTTTGGAACAGTTGTTTTAACTTACTTGGAGAAAAGTGTCACCGTTTTAACAGTCAGAAGTATTGTTAATATTGGTTATGCGTAATGAAACTGTTAAAGATAAAAACATGGTTAAGTTGATGTAATACTATTTTGCTTACAGTTGAGCTTATTCGAAGACGAATATTTGTTTCGCCCCTGGACAGTCGATTGCTGCAATATAATTCATAGTATATACTTATTAATTCAAGACATTTTATAGACAAACGAATACGTTCATGTATACATAGAATTGAACAAAGTTCCGTGATTAGTAAATACAACGACAAAATGAATTATTTTCAGGAAATTTCGTTCTTTAAATGTATTTTTATTAAGAGGAATTTGGCCGTACCACTTGTATAGGAGGGTCACATTAATTGTGTGGAGATTGGTACTTAAATAATAACGAAGGCCTTTCGCCCGCAACCTAGTATTCAAGTGGGTCACGTTTCAGAAACCGTAAAGGATAAGTAAACTTTTAACTGCTTAATCTCTCACATGGGATACGCTTGATTAGGAAACATATAAGTAAATAAACAGCCATAATCTGACATATATACTGTTGAAACGGTGAAACGAAACAACCAGAAGACATAATAACCAGATAGCACAATCGTTTACATAAACAAATCCAGCATTATTTGCGCTTAGATACAACGCTGTTTACTAAAATTGAAAATGTGTTTCTTGCAAAAGTAATGACACTATATATGTATGTCCACAATAAGTAATACTCACAAAATTCGACTCCTGTGTTGAACGCAGAGTTTCACGCAGAGTTTCACGACGACTGGTGTCTCTTTTTAAGGCTTGTCTTACCTGTGAAGAACCATAGGTTAATCCAGTGTAATATATTTTTTAGAAAATAACCAAATAAACTACACAATTTCTGATATTATCCTCATAAACTACAATTCAATAACTATAAAATAAAGAAAAAAAAATGCAATAAATTAATGTTCATATCGTATTCGTGTCTTATGTAAAATTGTATCTATTTGTAATATACAATGCAAAAGAGAAACACGTTGCACCTTTATAGAATATATATCTTAACACTTCTTACGTATTCCACTTACCATTACAGAGAATAATTACATGGATCTAAATATACGTATTTAATATGATAAAGATGGTGACGCTCAGTTATGTCATGAAAATCCATTAACATGGACACTTTCACACATATACTTGTATATACATTTTCATGAAAGGTAAAGTAAGCTATATGTGCGCGTGATCCGTTATACGTGTCCGTGATCATATACTGGTTATTGCCATCAGTATTGCGTAGTGTTAAATTAGTGTATAAGGTTATGTACATTTAAAAAAAATAAATAACGTTAAATAATATTAATTTCCAAAAAAACACACACTATATTTTGGTACATTTTCTTAAACACGTATTTATTGTGATATCACTATAATATGCATTTAAGCTTTCAGCGTAATGCAAAACATGAACATCTTTAGAAATGGCGTCTTGTTATTTGACGTCGGTTAGTTTTAAATCTATAGTAGCAAACGCGTCATGATATGTATTAAATGACAATTATGATCAAAAAGAAAAATATCTTACAAGCTTGCCAAAACCAGAAGCATCGTTTACACCAGATAAAGCTTTCTGCTGTCAGAATGAGTTAACACAGTAAAGAAATGATAATGCAGGAGGAAAGTATTATTGTCTCGATGCTTAAATGTGGTACTTGAGGATCTTATATTTGTAATGATGTTTGGGATGAATGAAAGTAAAATTAGTACATTTTTAAAAGGTAATCATTCAAGGGGAAAATCCCAAAACAAATATCTAACGAACTGGTCAAACAAAACTGTTAACAGAACGCGGTCAGGAAACTTGTGCTGATCGGCAAGATAGATATGGGGCAGCTTCTTCGGGATATTGCTTACAAATGTTAGGAATCAGGTGTTCAGCCGTGTTCTGTAAAAACTGTTCAGAAACCTTTGGATGCTCCGAGCTTAAAAGAAGAGCAGTTAGAAAAAAAAAACTCAAGATTTCGACGGTAAAAAAGCTTTAGCAAATTTATTTGTGTTTCACCAAGGTATAATGGACAGTAGACAAACATATAAAAGTCATCTCCAGTTATGAAATGATGGTGAATTTAAAGCCTGATTGAAAGTTTAAAGTTTCAAGCAAGGTAAATGATAAGTGGCGACCAGAATGTCTTGGAAACATGGCGGCTAGGCTAGGTGCCCCGATGAAGGTTATTGCGTAGGGTTACACGTGTTTCACTGAGTTTGATTGTTGGCTTTAATTCATGGTATGATATTTTAAAAAGACAATTTTGACTGCACAGTCACCTTTATTTGAACCCAGTTGAACATGTATGATTGTTACTTAAGAAAAACATTAAATAAATATCAGCTCAGTCATTCGCAGTATTAATGGCCAATTATTGACATTATGAAATAATATCCATATTACATACATCATTAATGTCAAGGAGAGTGCGGGAAGTTTCTGAATATAAGAGCAAACAACGGTTTTAATGCAGGTGTTTTTACTAGTTCATTTTATTCTGAGCAAACATGGCAGTAATTTAAAAGCAATTGCCTCACTTTTGGTACGTAACTGTAAAAAAGTTCTTCAAATTGTCAAAAATTACTATTTATGTGACGATGCCTGATAAATTAGAAAAAGTAAAAGCGATATTCATGAAATAGCAGCGGCCTATGGGTATAGAGCCGCAGAGGTAACAAGTTAGAACTTAGTAAAAGAAACGGCCAGTTACTGTTCCCGAAAACCTATCGAGACCAAGTTGGCTTATGCGGCTGCACAAGGGCAAAACCCCGATTATATAGCTCAAGTCCTTTTTTCAATTATACAGCCTTAAAAAGATTACGGGGACCATGGTGCTGCTGGACGAGATGTGGCTAGTGGATGGGCACAACTAGTTTCCCAAAATGAGATATGAGTGTTGTTAACTTAAGAGGATCAATACTGGTTCAAATTTTGTTCAAAGGGGGGAAGTTAAGTGGGGAAGTTAAGAAGACCGCGTTAAGGCTATAAAAATTGAAACAAGATTGAATGTAAAATGCCAGATTCAAAGCATGGAACTGCCTTTTCGCTTTAATTTATGTGTTTGTTTACAACACGATATGTTTTGTTTGTGTTACTTAACTTTCAATTATATGTTTGAGAAGAACATGTAATTTAAGTCCATATGTTTGCCAAGTATGCGCTTTTTGTTAATTAAGTACAGTACTATATCTTGTGGTTGTGAACAGTTTATATTAGTACCAAGTATGCATGTATGTAATGTTCACAAAATCTAAGCATCATTTAATTTTTTAGACACTTTCTACCGTATGTAATATACATATTTCAAAATACGAACTTGAAAATGTCTTCATGCAAAATTGGACTTGTGTTCTTGATCATTCGCATTTGATGATCCCTTTCAAATATAATAAACGCGATTCATCACGGAATCTAATGCAGAAAATGACGTATTTAGATGCGGATGAGACGTTTATTTAAAGTACACAGATCACGGACGCATATCATTGACACTGACAACGGATAGTGATCATGCGCACGTGGCCGGCTAGGCGTCGTGTTTGTCAAATGTTATAATAACAGCTGATGTGCACATGATATAATTCTGGTTATAAATGAAGTTGTGAGAAGTTGTACTTACTTTTTGGTTGAGCACACAGTGGAATATGAAGATGAAGACTCCCTGAAATAAAAATGCATTTACGTTAATGTATGGTCAAGTTTATACTGAAAGAGAAAATAATTAAAGGAAACAAACACATATATAACATATATCGAAATTGAGGTTGATTAATTTTGTTACATTAAGACACACGATTAACAAGTCATAAGTATCGTAGCGAACGTTAAATAAAAGAATGCTGGACGACGATAATCTTCAGTTCCAAAATGGCGAATATTTTGAGAAACTACTCGCCTTGCACTTTAAAACCAGTACTTTTAAACAGGAAGCAACACACTTTTATCAACTACTCAGACTTTGAATCGCAATCAGCGTACCTTTACCATAATTCGGAACAAATATAGATGCTTCCTGGCTCATGCGTGTTACAAAGTAACGCTAAGTAATAATACAAAAATAAGAAGTGCCATACTAAATTTACATTATATTTTTCGCCTCATAAGTGAACTGTTGCTGATAAATGTTTTCATCATGTTGATGTGTTTTACTTGCCAGGGTTTACACATTTCCGGATAACAAATGTCGTGAACGATTATATTGTCAATAAACACCCATGCCATATTGTCGCATCAGTGTTTCCATGAGTCAACCCATTACTATTTATAAGTTAATGAACGCATATTATTAAGTAAATAAACGATAGGCCCCAATATCTATGGTCCACTAAATGTTTTGTTTTCAATCGATATTTCTTTAAACAGAACAGCACGCATGCTTTCATTACAAACATCTGTTTATAAAAGTAATTGAAATGATGTTTTCGTCACTAAACATGCACTGTCCAATTCAGTATGGTCGCTGTCATTATAGTTACCATGTGTCGACCAAATATATATGGTCACGAACATGCCAATTTGACTCGATATTTTTAAAACATACCAGCTGGCATGCTTTTATACCATACCTATGTTAATAAAAGTAATTGAATGAAAAAAAAAAAAAAATGAATAATCATTAATTTAAATGTAACTAATACTGTAAACACTTTTTTCATTCAAATAACATGAATTATGCGTAAACATTTCTCGTCATGTACTGTCACCTGAAGCCCATTGCATATTGCGAAAAGGTATTGCATAAAAAACAAATCATTATTGATGTAGAAGATGCCGAGTATCCAC
This sequence comes from Dreissena rostriformis, assembly GCA_007657795.1. Taxonomy (NCBI): domain Eukaryota; kingdom Metazoa; phylum Mollusca; class Bivalvia; order Myida; family Dreissenidae; genus Dreissena; species Dreissena rostriformis. The sequence continues at coordinate 45,342 of VMBQ01001179.1, forward strand.
GAGACGCCCATCAAAGGCACGAGTACGCACAGAGAACGCAAGCTGGTTCTGAAAAAAAGTTATACACGTACTAACTTTCTTGATTGTTACAAATTTAAGTTCGGTACGAGTAAATACTGCTTATCCAAATGTTACGCGTATACCAAAATCTTGTCTTAAAGCAAAAGTACAGAAGTCCGAATGGTTCAAAATAAGAAGTCAAATAGGATGTGTAGAGCGTGTTGGAAGACCTGACGCAAAGTTCTTAAATAATCAATTAATTAAGTCTGGTGTATATGTAAAAACAATGCACGTATACAAACTTACTTTATTTTCTCAGTACTTGTCTTGGTCTCCATTGATTTCATACCAAACATTTTCTTTATAACCACTATAAGGCAGACAATATTGAACTGCAAAAAAAACGAAAGGTTAACAATTCAACATTTTAGCTGTTTTATAGTCCGGGTGTTAAGAGATTTATGTTATATATGATGAAGAGTGATATGGACATTTTATAAAAGCAATAGATGTTTAAAACAACATGTATACCCACCAACTTGCAATAATTTGTTATTATTTTAATCATTAAAAATAAGCAATAAAAATCAGTATGTGCTCATTTAAACTGGCTTGTAAAGTGTTCAGTCAGCAGCTTTTTGTCATATTACCACCCGACTAGCCGACCAAATGACGGACAAATGCGAAGAAATGTATCCACACATCTTCAAAGGGCCATACTACTATTATCATTAGATGTTCTAAGGTATAGCATTAGTTCGTATATATTGAAACAAAACTAAAAAAAACAACACCGATTATTGCATCATCGATACAATCAGTTATACACTGAAATGTGTTGCTGTTATGCAAATGGTTGTAATACTATGTTTCTAGGTTTATTTAATTTAAGCTCAAGTCATCCATAACATATCAAAATATTACAAATATAACAATAAGCCACCACTTACGATTATTATGACTAAGGCAGGTCCGACAAAGGCCCATATTAAACCACGAGAGATGGAAAGCCAGCAGCTGGAAAGAACAAAAACGAAAACACTTTTATGATGCTATATTAGTAAGGATGATGATAGTATGTATTATAATGAAAATAAACACGGGCTATACATTTGAGAAGATAAATGTTTAATGAATAATATCTTGTTCATATGCAAGCAAAGCTCTGGTAAGATATAAGTAACTTACAAACGTTCATTTCCATAGCCTTCCGCTTTAGTTACTCCTAGCGAAATGCCCACCACTATCGCCGGTAAAACTGCAAAGCCATGTTAACATGGTGAAATTATTTTTGATAAGGAATCTCTAAACATTCATCCTTATAATTACTTACACAATTTTTACTTTAAATAACTACCTTCACAACTATAAGAGGAACTTAAAATAAAAAACGCAGCAAACAATTACGCCCAAACACACTTCAAACTTAAAACCATTTCAGTATTTTTAAAAGAAAGTAAAACACATACACGAAACATTTCTTTTAAAAGATTTACTGCCACGAATGGTATCACCCCAAATTGTGTTTAAAGCGAACTATTTAAGCTATTCAAACCGTTGTACATACGCCAAGCAGAAACGACTAGAGCCCGAAGTCGAGACCGTGTTGCGAACACATACAGTACTGTCACTGCAAGTTCAATGCCCTCGGCTAACATCAGGCAGAATACCACCAAGTATATGTACTGCAGCAATGCCGCCACCACAGCGCAGAACACCTTTGAAATAACACAGAAATACATGTATAATGGTAAACATTCTTCTGTAGTATTGCTCAGTACAAAACGTGTTATCAACTCGAAACAAACTCATCTACTGTAGTCATGTACCAACATAATCGATGATGCTATATAGTTTGATCCCCTCTATAAAAGAGACTCAGATATTAAGATGTTTTGTCATAGTACAATTCGCATTAAGTCAGTTAACACTATGTTTGTGTACACATGCTGTACATAACAAGTGTTTAAACTCCATCGCTTAATCATCGCGTACTGTCTGGTTTTGTTTTAGCACCGACTGTTTTTTATGTATACGGGGTCTGTCTTAACGAATCATTATGAGCATGCGCTTTATTTCAGTAGTGTAGAACGTTAACGCTATATTACGTTTACGTTAACAACATTTTGGAGTTAATTACAACATTAAGACAAGTTCAATCGTATTGATTTATAGAAAAATAATAGTACCTTAAGTATTTATTTTTATAGCTTTTAATTAATTGGTGCCTTCAACATAACATGCTTTTACTTATTTGTCAGTTGTATTTATATTCAAAGAAGCATCAATTTATCTCTTTTAATGTAAAACGACCTTATCAAAACATTTAAAATACATACATTTAATCAATTAGTATATTCGAATATCAATTATGTTGGTTTTTCTCTCTCTCTTTGACCATTTGAGCTGTATATGGCAATACTTATTAAAGAAGATCAAAGTGATCCGTAGATTAATGTTGCTTTTGGAATGAAATCACCATTTCATGACAAGACAGAGCTTCAATGACATTAAATCCTCATTAACAATTATTCATTGTTCACTTATAAGATTTTTATCTAAAGTTACTCATGTGCAATTGTTTTTTCTGAATTATGTATGAATTTTTCGGAAATTCCTAGCATGTTAATATTTAAACATTTTTAATAATCATACCGTGCTTTCTGTTCGGTCAACTCCAGCGAGAAATATGATATAAGAGGACAGCAGAGCAATACTGAGGTTGAGTAAGAGGACTGCCCGTTCACTCTTCAGATACCTATGAAAAAAGCAGCACCTTTACAGTATAGGCAAATCACATAGACGACAAACTACTCAGTTCATGTTTTCATAAATCATACATGTTATAATGAAATAACATAGAGAGCAAACTACGCAGTGCATATTTGCCGTAACACATACCCAGTATCGTCAAATAACAAAGAGCACAGACTACTCGATACATATGTTTACGTAATCTGCACAGTGAAACCAAAAACGTGAAAGGCAAATATGTGTTAAGTTAGTGCATGTTTACACATTTAAGCTACTACACTCACATAGAGATATAAAGGAACATGGTCACGCACTGTTCTCAAGATTCTTTTTTTGCCGGTAAAAATGAAAGCAAGAAGAAGACCAGAATTTAAAAAAATATGATATAAAATATTAAATAATACTATGAAGATAAGATAACTTAACATTCAACACACCTCCAAAGGCAAACGTGTATCAGGATTGTTATCAGCAGACACAACATAGAAAGTCCGATGCCGACAATGGAGACAACTCGAAGAGGAATGGACTCCGAGTCAGCCTAAACATTTAAATAAAAATATTGCTATACCAATATTTAACGCGCAATCAAATGTTAAGGTGAATAACATCATCATTAAACAAAGAAAATTGTTGTTATTCTTAAATTGAATTATTTCCAATGCTGAGATCCGAATCAAACAAGCAGTTACTTACGTCGACAAATGGACTCATAAGGACAGCAAAATGTGTTAGATGGTCGCATTCACAGACTGTGAATGAATTGTTGGATTCTCGAACAGTGCAACCGTCACTTGCCCACTTGCCCGTCACGTTGACACTGGAATAAGAACGGCTTCGAACTCTTAGTATTAATAGAAACCCATAACATGTCTTAAAACTTTAATTGTTTATTATACCAAAAACTCATTAAATCAATCCACAAGTTCGACCCTTTAGTTATCGCTGTTAGCCAGTCAGCAAGCATACCTTCCGAATTTCCAAAAACTGCATGAGGCCCTAGAGAGATTTCTCTGAAATGTAAAACGATAAGATTACCTTAAACAACCTTAATTGACTTTGCTAATAAATATCTTGTTTAAACGTCACTCAATACAAACGTGTACAAAGGCTCTTTGATACGATCACCATTTAAAACATACTAAGACCATTCAAATGTTGACATATTATAGAATTATACTAAACTTACACATATGTTTATTAATTAATTGCATAATATATGTATATTTTTATAAAAGTGTGACAGTTAGTCATCAATATGCCATATAAAGTAAACATGCAAAGTTCGCAAACGATCGTAGTAATGTTCAACAGAATGAATAAAAAGCTAAATAAAACATATGATTACAAGACAAAAGTTAAGTTCTAATTTCCGATGTATGCATGCTTTAATAATTGTCAACCTCATTCCTAAGCACATCAACAAAAATCTTAACCAAATAGTGTATACATATTTGATTGCATAATCTTAGCATCAGCGAGAAAAGAAATGCACGGCAGTTTTAAGGACATGTAATGGTTGGGATTGTAGATGGTTTAATTTCATATATATATAATTGTCCGTATAATGTGTCATTAACACAATCATCATCAACATTATCACAATAATATGTGTACTGTTTCTATATCTCCATTGTTTCCATAATAATGTAAGTAGTATTAGAAGTAGAAGTAGTTGTTGTTATTGTTACTGTTGTAGGTTTAAAGGTAGCTGTAGTAGAAGTAATATTATTATAAATACCTGTGAATGTTTGAAGACAATCGTTATAGGCGGATTTAGATTTTCAACTTTCGGAAATATTGAAAATGAAAGAACGGGTCCGTTCAACACTGTGCCACTTGTTGAGCTGTACAAATTAATAATGACAGAAATAAATACACAGTGTAAATCTAAATATGCCAAATAATAACAAATACAAAGTGGGCGTATATTTGTGCGCTATAAGCTAATTCAAAAGTCTCATTTAAATCAACGAAACGGAACAACCTAGTTAAGTTGGTTTTCAGTTTTTTTAACAATATATATATCCCAGAAAAATGCCATGAATCGGAAAAACCTGTTAGTACTTCCGGGTATGAAGATTGTCATAAAGATTCGTTGAATTATATCATACAATTGTAAAGAATTGGCCCATACAAGAAAGTAGCACAGATGGTTTAACGCGCGGATTAATAATTGTTGAAACTAAAAAAAAAACATTTTTTTTTAAAATTATATTTATATTAAATAACAATATAGTAAAAGTTGTACGCAGTGTTGTCTTCTGAGCTGGCTGGTAATATGTCACTCATATCCTTGTACATTATAGCTGTCACGACAACGTCAGTGTTTCCTGGAAATCATAGATATCTTTTAGGTGCTAAGTACAAAAACATAGCATACACAAATGCAGTACCACTTTCGTAATGATAATGATACGCATAATGATGATTATTATAATTTTATTATAAGTTGTAGTAATATAAGTAGTAGTAGTTATGGTAGAAGAAGTAGTAGAAGTAATAGTAGTAGTAGTCATCGTCGTATTAATAGTAGTTGTTGTATGAATCTGATGACGCAACTACAGCTGCTTTTACTTCTACTTCTGTTTTGATGATGATGGTAGGAACCATGATAATTAGGATGATGATGTTGATAATCATGATTATACAGATAATAATATGTATTTAATCATGATCATGACAATGACGAAGTTGATGATCATAACGAAGATGATCATAATAATTATTACGATTATGATGATGATGATGATGATGATGATGATGATGATGATGATGATCCTGATGAGTAATAATATGTATACAACTTTTGTAACTCAAATGTTTAACCTAATGTTTCGGCATCAAGACGAATACTGCTTTGCGAGTCTTTAACCCAGTCATCTTTTGAGCTTTCGGTGGTTAGGCTGGCTGTAGGGAATGTAATATCCTGCTTCTTTACTTTCTTCACCTCTATGGCGACGTTCGTTTCAATGATGATGGTTGAAGTATTAAATCCATCTGTTCCATCTTGTATTTTATTCCTCATTGCTTCTCCCAATTTGTCGACTGAATATAGAACCTTTTCTCCGCCATTACTTTTCTAAATTAAAAAAAAAACACGAACATTTATATCATTGGACACCCTATTTCCGACAGTGATAACCATTTAAAACGCATTTAAAAAGCGCGGTACCGGATCGCCTTATTGTAGTTTTATGCGAAAGCTTACTGTGAAATAATAAGCGTTAAGTACTATAAACTTAAATCGCGAAATATACAACGTTTCTTTAAGGAATTGGCGTTCGCATCCAGTCGATACATTGTGACCATATGTGGCTATAAATGTATATCTTCTAGTTAATTATTAAAAATTGTAATGTGTCTCTAACATTAACTCACGTTCTTATATAAAACTGTGCTAAAGCTAATCATGAATGTGTGCACAATTATTTCCTGCAAAAATAATCCTTAATTGTAACTAAGATTCGTGCCAGCGTTTTGTTTCTGAATAAAATTCCCACTTGTTAACTCAAACTATTGTAACCAAAACGCGTTGTTTACTACAACCAGAATGATATATTGATGTTTAAATAGTGAAATGTAAAATACAATCCATAAAGATGCATATATTTATCACGTTTTACCTTTTTATCTGGTACCAGTCAACAATAACGCATATTTTTTACTTAATATATTTATATATTAATACATCAACATGCTTTCATAAGATAAGAGTTCTGTTTCTGTTATATGCATATGGTATACGTTTTTTGACACACGTTGTCAAGTCATACAATGTTTTATTATTCGTTAGTAATCTTACAGCTATAACATTTGTTACTTTTGTCATGCTATTTATATGCTATTCATCTTGTTCAAATATAAAAACTGCTCGTGAATTACATTTCCATTATTCCCCAGCAAGGGGAACAGGTCAATTTGAACATGGCACTTGTGGCACTAACTGTTACACCATGGTATACTGTTACCAAACAACATCAACTCCCCTAACTTTTAACTTAAATATATTAAATGATTAGATTGTTGTTTAAACATACGATCCATGTAAAGATATAAATTAGATGCAGTAGTTTGTTTTTACCTTAACCATACTTGATTTGTCCTCTACTCGTTTGCCCATCCAATGCAACCAGTAATAAGCGTGTTACTGATAACAATCGAGTGTAATTATGTTCACACCTACGTCATATCTATTACAAATCCTCTTTGCTTACATGTCCATGTTCACGTTTCAAATCAGAATATTCTTCCTGTACTTACCGACTCTTGCATAGACTGCCATGACCCTTTGTTTTTGTCATCTAACAAATTACTTGCAGACTTGAAAAAGCTCTGAAATGTCAAGTACCAACACATGCATCCAAAACCTAATACACATATGAAACATCGAGTTGTTAAAAAAATCCGTATTGATGTTAACAGGTCTTTATGGACAGAATCTACTTATAAACGAAACGTTTGGCGTTAAAGCTACAAATACGGCACATGAAATAAAATGACAGTAAATTGAATCGCCAAGCGATTATAAAAGGTTCAGCTCAATGCAATCAACAGAGTAGTATTTTACAAATACAATTTCACAGTTTAAGTTCGAAAACTATTTTTCTTTAATTGAACTGGTTTTAAACAATAGTTCTAGAATAGATCGCATGTGTGTTTCTGTTATCCTGGTTGTGTTGCTACATTTAAAAAAAAATATCTATCCTTTTTTTACCGAATATAAGAGCATTACGCATTCTTTAGATTTACAAACGACAACTTAACGTTAAAATGTGAACTTTATAAAAGTAATGCCCTAGTGAAATACATTTTTAGCCACACTTGTTTTTTTTTCAAGTGTTTTAATCATGTTGTATATTAACCTATGTCTTATAATAATACCTTGGCAACATCTGGTGTAACTAAGCCTTTCTCCTCCACAAGGTTTGCGACAGTTTCCAATGAGGTCGATATAGAGGAGATCTCAGCATTAGTCAGTAGTGAAGATGCATTTGTTCGCTGCTCTTGATTGGTCACATTGGCAATTTGAGTCAACGCGTCTACTACATCTGACGTCGTGGCATTAGCGTGTAGGTTGTCAACCTTATATAAACAATATGGTTTTACAATCATAAAACACAACTCTAATACATGCTTCAGACATGAATACTGAGAGAACTTGAATTCACAAATAGTGTGAGATTTGTAACTATTTTATTTCATTACTTTCGCCATTTCTAAAGAATGGATATTGTATACAATTGAAGATAGTTTACTGCCGATATTATCATATTCTTCATCAGTCCGAGTACACCTGTTTGTGTTAATTACCGTTCATACACAGTATGTGCAGTGAATATTGTTTTTAAAGATGTTGAATACAACTATAAGTGCTACACTAGTACCTCTAATTAGATTATATATAGGACACATATTCTTACACGTTTACTTAATATAACAAATGCCTGAAAGCTTTTTAATTCGTGTGTTTGCAACTGGCTCCGTTCGTGTAAAAAATTACTTCATTGGGCATTTTTGATTTATAAAATAACTGTCAAATCAACCAAAACGTCTGAATAACCTGTCCAAAATATCGCGTTTCAAAGCAATAGGTAGCCTTTAATATTTAACGTTCGTGGGCTGTTTTACGTATGTAAACTTTTTTGTGGTTTTCGTTTCCAACTCGACTTACATTTACTCTTGCATAATAAAGAAAGCTTCTTAAAGGGTATTAACACGACATCAAAAACCACTTTTGAATAGTATTGTGGTCTAAATGTTTGCATTAACTAAAGTGATCTTTAATTGGAAAATAAATGTTGGCAATACTAATGCATACCATAAAATATTGAGCATGAATACTTTGAGATGTACGCACTTAAAATTAGTCATACTTGTTAGCGCTAAAATAAAACCAAGTATAATTACCGCAATAAGCGCGTTGTTCACGGCAGTTCTGATACAGTTGTAATTTGGAAGCTGCCACTTTCCATCCTCCAAGCACGTCCTTGTTACATTACCTGCAACAACACACAATTATCCTTAACATTCGACGCAATGTGGACCAATAAAGAAATGAAGATTCATAACAATCAAAAACATGGGGACAAGTAATACATGTGTTTTGTTGAGGAATAATGATTATTACCTTCAAAACCGGTCTCGCACGATATCAATCGCATTTTCCCCGAAAAAACCTCACCCCAGACCATACCTCGACTATCGGTATTTGCAGTACACACTACTGGTTGGCTTCCTGAATATAAATATAAATCATAAATATATGGTGTGTTTTTTCACTACTACCAAACACGACATTGACTCATCTACATGTTTTAACCTATTATTTAAACATATGTCTTTAAATGCTTACAAATGCCACTTACTTAGTGTTTGACCTTAATAAGCATGATGTGCAATAACCAATATGTACGAGTGCAGTAATTCCTTACAAGAAGAAAGGGTCACAGTAAGATAAACGACATGTAGCAGTTTAATTAAAACTCGAGTTTAACGCATAAACATGTTTTCTATATGTAAACATCGTAAGGCTGCGATTCAAATAATTAGACAAATCTGTGTAAGTTTCTGTGTAGAAGTATAATTACCGTTCTTATGGCATGTTGGTTGTACCCCAGACCATGTGCCAGTGTTCTGACAAACCCTAGATGTATCACCAACCAGTTGAAAGCCATCTTTACAACTGTAGATAGCAGCAGCTTTATATGTTGCACCGGCATTTAATACTACATCACCATCGTCGGGTTTTGAAAGAGGCCCACAGTCTAATAGAAACATAATGCAAAATATCGTTTATAAGAAGCCATGCTCCTCGTGCTAACTCAATGTCGCTAAAAACACTCCGAGAGAAAAGTCCTACCAAAATAAACAAGCACATATTAATGCTTATACAATAAACGTACACATTTATGAACAATTGAACTCCCGGGAAATTATCACGAGGTAAACTCGCGTTTAACTCCATACGTCGTTATGGTCCCATTCCACGCAACTGATTGACCAGTCACCGCGCACCTTCTAACACTCGATCCTGTCAGTGTGTACCCATTAGTACACGTAAAGGTTACTATGGTACCATACGTAGTAGTGTTTATCGGGTTAAGAATATCACCATGCTGCGGATTCTCCAGGCGACAACAATCTTACAAACAAAAACAACATGAAAGATATGTCTCTTCCAAATAGATTTCACTTAAATACCACGATTTAAAAAACCATATTGCGTTACGTTTGGTCATGAATAACATGTTTGTACCCAATTAGCCGTTTACTAAGCGTCCCTGCTCTTTATGCGAAGTAAAGAACGAACGAACTATTCATCATGAAAACAGACTCATCGTTATGTACATATATGGGTTTCAGAAATAAGCGAGCACCAATACGTTATGAAAACGGAAACAAATTGAGACATCGGATTTTGTCGCGCTATTGTTACGTTACTATGTTAACAACTTCATTTTTATAAAGTTCACAATAAATTGAAATATATGTTTAATGGAAACAATCATACGAATGCAGCGGGCGTGCAAATGTGCGTGACTGTGTACGTGATCGAATGCTTTAATTCTACGTTTTCTCTGCGTCATTTTGAGTACACCCAAGAGCGTTCACAAACGTGACCTGCAGGTGTTTTATCCCACGCATCAAATAAACGACTATAATGAAATCACAATGGGCATTTGTTCGTCGGTCTGTCCGTGATTCATTTTTGTCCGCAGGCGTTATCTAACACTTTTCAACGTATAATATTCAAACTTGCGGACATAGTGCCATATGATGTGACGTTGTGCACGATTATCTTTAATTTGCCTTACGTGCAAAAGTTACGCACCTTTTACGACTATGAATATCTGTAACAATATTATTGTTACAATTGACTTTATTTACAAAAAAAATATAAATCTACGTAACAACGAAAACCATATGTTTTATATTTGGAATTAAAAACTGTTAATTGACCTCCTGCCTAGTTTTATCAAATCATGACCCTGTGATAATTACTGGCAATACTCAGGGCGTCAAATTATTGATAAAGAATTTTATAGCAGAATAACCTTAAACAAATATTTTTCTCAGCAACAAAAAAGACAACAAATGTTTAATAATTGACATGAAGCATTGTATTGTGGCTCTCTAGCAAAGTGTAAACAAAAATTCCCATGTGCTTAAATCAGGCAACGCCGAATGGTCCAAGTTTTAATTGTTACAAATGGCTTCTTAATACACCACGTGGAGTCTGAGGTTTTCATCACTACTGTGAACAGTTCTAGTTTAAAAAGTTGAACATAACTCGCGTAAAATGACATAATAACAGAATAAACGAAAAACGTTATCATATATAACCATATATTAATTGTATTATGTTGATGAAAAATAGATTTTAAATTCAACAAAATAGTGTCAAAGTTTCAGTTTTATTTCATATATGGGTATATCCAACAATTATTTACGAATGGAATGCCCCATTAACACTCAAAATCAACGAATATTTCGTAAAATATGTCGAAAGAAAATCCATAAACAATCAGTGTTCCTTATAGAAAAAAGCCAAAACTGCAACGCATGATGTGGTCTGGTTACAACGATTTAACAAAATACAAAACGCTTGTTTGTATTATTCGAGGCACACTTTATTTAATTGTAATTACCCGCAACGATATCTATTCATACGACACACGAACACTACAATGGTACATGAACATGTGTTGAATATTATTATATAACAAAAATAAAAAAGAGCATTTTGTATCTTGTTTAATCAAAAGCCCACATCTAGCGTTGAAAGTTTGGCTATTGCTATAAGGAATACTGATTTTGTTTATGGGTTAACTTTATTTTACGAGATATTTTGCGAAATATTCGTTGCTTTTGAGTGTTGATGAGGCTTTACAAATTAACGTGAAGTGTTTTTTAAAACAAACATTAACTGATCAGTTGACGTTATTAAATATAATCTTAATTGTTCACCAGATGGAAAATGTCCACTATCGAATATTACTAAACAGTTCCTTTTTACCAGGACAGAGGGTATAACCAGCTCACCAAATGAGATAACAAGGGTAGCCTTATAGATTGACACGAGAAAACAAATCATGGGGTTGGAAACAATATTAAATAATATATATAGGAATAATACTTATGAATATGTAATGATCCTGAACATACAAAGAGGCAGCCCACGAAGAAGAAACAAACTTAAATTACAAGTTACAACAAGCTCGTTATGCTATCTGTTACAACCGTTATAAACAGACTGAACAGCGTTTTGATTAGTCTTTATTAAATACCTTTTCGTAAATAAGCAGTCAGGGCCAAACACATTGAAATTGCTCCAAAGCATTATGCACGAAGATACACGAAATCGTATTTAAAAATAATAAATGTGGTCAAAATAAAAAATAGTACCTCTTACAACGCAGTTTGCAGTTGTCCACGTCGCATTCGCCTGGCACATAATCTGACTAACGTTCGATTCATATCCAGCCTTACAGTTCACATTTGCTAGCGATGTGTACATGGTGTTTGTCGTGTTTAAAAGCGTGTATGCTCCATTCAGTATATCTGGTGTGGAACCACAGTCTTCAATAGAAAACAGACCAAAAATCAACCCTACCGATCAAGCATGAACCTGTCATTTTAATTAATGCTGCCATGTTTTTGTTTTCCACCGTTTACCATTACTTTAAACGCATTGAACATATGCAAAGCATAATTCTAAACGTCAAAAGCCGTCATATTTTGTGAAACCCATTTTACAATGACAATGAGTTCAAACCAATAAATATTACCTTTAGGAATGCATTTGGCTGTTGCCCACGTGGCATTTGCCTGACACATAACCTGGAATATGTTCGATTCATATCCAGCATTACATGTCACATTTGCAAGCGATCCGTATGTCGTGTGTGTTGTGTTTAAAAGCGTGTATACCCCATTCAAAACGGCGGGAATGACACCACAGTCTAAAACATACAAAACAACCAAAATCAATATAACCACTCTTTCTATAAACAAAAATTGTAAGATGACGGTTAACACGGTAAATAATTGTTTAAATAAACTGATATAAAACAGTCATATTGCCATTGCCTCTAAATAAAGAGAAGGATAACTTCATGTATGCTATTTTAGTCAAATTTAATATTTTTACTTAACGCTTCCACGTTTTTTTTTCAACCATTAACCATTGCTTTCAACGCATTGAATTTGTGCAAATCAAAATACTAAACGTCAAACGNTGTTTAAATTGACTGAATTTAAACAGGCCTATTGCCATTGTCTTTTAATTATGCGATTGATTACTTCATGAATGCAATTTAATTGAATTTTAATAATAATTTAATAATAATTTTAGTGAAATTAAATAATAATTCAATAATAATTTTAATTAATGATCTGATGTTTTTGTTCTCAACCATTTACCATAGCTTGTAAAATCATTGAACATGTGCAAAGCATAATTCTGAACGGAAAGCGCCATCAAATTTATTAAAACACATTTTACAATGACAATGAGCTCGAACCAATAAATATTACCTTTAGGAATGCATTTGGCTGTTGCCCACGTCGCATTTGCCTGGCACATAACCTGGCTAATGTACGATTCATATCCAGCAGCACATGTCACATTTGCAAGCGATCCGTACGTGGTGTTTGTTGTGTTTCGAAGTGTGTATACCCCATTCAAAACGGCGGGAATGACACCACAATCTAAAACATACAAAAAAAAACTAAATCGATATAACCGCTCTTTCCATAAAAAAACTTAAAAAGATAACTGTTAACACTTTAAATAATTGTTTAAATTCACTGAATTAAAACAGGCATATTGCCATCGCCTTTAAATATTTCGATGGATAACTTCATGTATGCAATATTATAGAAATTAAGTATCTTTACTTAAGAGTATTGCTCCATGCAAAAAGGTTTGTGTTGAACCACAGTCTTCATGAGAAAAATTATCAAAAACGAACTTGAACTCTCTCAGTTCTTACAATGCGAGACGTAACGTAAAGTCTTATCACACCATGGTTTATCAAACTTCAATGATTCGTAAATAATCAATATTCCTAAATTTCTGCAAATCTTCGTCTCAGCTGCCTAAGAAACATATGCGTACAATATGCACACTATCAGACGGGTAAAATAAACATGGGATGGGATCTTCCTTTTTTTAAACGTCACACCATTATGTTAGTTAAAGCAGTGCTTAATCTACAATATTTCTGTATTGTTATATATATATANTACCTTTAAATAGTTGCTTGAATCGACATAGTTAAAACAGGCCAATTGCCATTGCCTTAAATAATGCGACGGATAACTTCATGAATGCAATTTAAGTGAAATTTTATAATTTTAATTGATTCTCACACGTTTTTGTTTCCAACCAGTAACCATTACTTGTAAACGAATTGAACATGCGCAACGAATAATTATAAACGTAAAACGCCTTTCATATTTAGTGAAAACCTTAATAAAATGATAATGAGATCGAACAAATAAATATTACCTTTATGATTGCATTTGGCTGTTGCCCATGTCGCATTTGCCTGGCACATAACCTGGCTAATGTTTGATTCATATCCAGCGTCACATGTCACATTTGCAAAAGATCCGTACGTAGTGTTTGTTGTATTTAGAAGCGTGTATACCCCATTCAAAACCGATGAAATTTCACCACAGTCTAACACATACAAAACAACCAAAATCAATATAACCGCTCTTTCCATAACAAACCTTTGTAAGATTATGGTTTACAAGTTAAATAATTGTTTAGATCGACTGAATTAAAACAGTCCTAATGTCATTGCCTTTAAATAATGCGATGGATAACTTCATGTATGCATCTTTAGTGAAATTTAATATTTTAACTAAACGCTCCATTGTTGTGATTTCAACCATTTACCATTGTGTTTAAACGCATTCAAAATGTGCAAATCATAATTCCAATAGTTAAACGCCATCATATTTATTGACACCCATTTTAAAATGACAATGAGCTAGACCCAATAAATATTACCTTTAGGAATGCATTCGGCTGTTGCCCAGGTCGCATTTGCCTGGCATATAACCTGGCTTATGTTCGTTTCATATCCAGCATCACATATCACATTTGCAAGCGATCCGTACGTCGTGTTTGTTGTGCTTGAAAGCGAGTATACTCCATTCAAAATTGCGGGAATAGCACCACACTCTAAAACATATATAACAACCAAAATCGATATAACCGCTCTTTCCATTTAAACAAACCTTTGTAAGATGAAGGTTAACACTTTAAATAATTTTTGAAATAGACTGACTTAAAGTAGGTTGTTTTCATCTTTAAATAATGCGATGGATAATTTCATGTATGCAATTTTAGTGAAATTTAATATTTTTATTAAATGCTCCCAAGTTCTTTTTTTTAAATAAAATATTGACTTTGCTTGTAAACGCATTGAACATGCGCAAATCATAATTCTTAACGGAACGCTCCATCATATACATTGTAACACATTTTTTAAATGACAATGAGCTCGAACCAATAAATTTTACCTTTAGGAATGCATTTGGCTGTTGCCCACGTTGCATTTGCCTGACACATAACCTGGATAATGTTCGATTCATATCCAGCATGACATGTCACATTTGCAAGCGATCCGTATGTCGTGTTTGTTGTGTTTAAAAGCGTGTATACCCCATTCAAAACGGCGGGAATGACACCACAGTCTAAAACGTACAAAGCAACCAAAAGCAATATAAAAAGTCTTTCTATAAACAAAAATTGTAAGATGAAGGTTAACAAGGTAAATAATTGTTTTAATAAACTGATATAAAACAGTCATATTGCCATTGCCTCAAAATAATGAAAAAAATAACTTCATGTATGCTATTTTAGTGAAATTTAATATTTTTTATAAACGCTTCCACGTTTTTTTTTCAACTATTAACCATTGCTTTCAACGCATTGAATATGTGCAAATCAAAATTCTAAACGTCAAACGCTATCATATTTAGTGAAACCCATTATAAAATGACAATGAGCTCAAACTAATAAATATTACCTTTAGGAATGCATTCGGCGGTTGCCCAAGTCGCATTTGCCTGGCACATAGCCTGGCTAACGTTCGAATTATATCCAGAAGCACATGTCACATTTGCAAGCGATCCGTACGTCGTTTTTGTTGTGTTTAGAAGCGTGTATACCCCATTCAAAACGGCGGGAATGACACCACAGTCTAAAACATACAAAACAACCTAAATCGATATAACCGCTCCTTTCATATAAAAAAACTTTGTAAAATGACGGTTTACCTTTAAATAAATGTTTAAATCGACTGAATGAAAACAGTCCTTTCGTCATTGCCTTTAAATAATGTAATGGATAACTTCATAAATGCAATTTTAGTGAAATTAATTATCTTTACTTAACGCTCCCTAGTTCTTTGTTTTCCAACCATTAAATCATCGCTTCTAAACGCATTTAATATGTGCAAAGCATAATTTTAATTGTGAAGCGCCATCATATTTAATGACACTCATTTTAAAATGACAATAAGCTGTACCCAATAAATATTACCTTTAGGAATGCATTCGGCTTTTGCCCACGTCGCATTTTCCTGGCACATAACCTGGCTAATGTTCGATTCATATCCAGCATAGCATGTCACATTTGCAAGCGATCCGTACGTCGTGTTTGTTGTGTTTAAAAGCGTGTATACCCCATTCAAAACCGCGGGAATGGCACCACACTCTAAAAAATACAAACAACCCAAATCGATATAACAGTTCTATCCATTTAAACAAACATTTGTAAGATGAACGTTTACACTTTAAATAATTGTTGAAATCGACTGAATTAAAACATTTTTTTTTTGTGTCTTTAAATAATTCGATGGATAACTTCATGTATGCAATTTTAGTGAAGTTTAATATGTTAATTTAACGCTCCCACGTTCTTTTTTTAAATATTGACCATTGCCTGTAAACGCATTGAATATGCGCAAAGCATAACTCTAAACAGAAAGCGCCAACAATTTGTATTGAAACCCATTTCAAATTGACAATGTGCTCGAACCAATAAATGTTACCTTTAGGAATGCATTTGGCTGTTGCCCAAGTCGCATTTGCCTGGCACATAACCTGGCTAATGTTCGATACATATCCAGCATCACATGTCACATGTGCAAGAGATCCGAACGTGGTGTTTGTTGTGTTTACAAGCGTGTAAACCCCATTCAGAACGGCGGGAATCAAACCACAGTCTAAAACATACAAAACAACCTAAATCGATTTAACCGCTCCTTCCACAAAAACAACTTTGTAAAATGAAGGTTCACACTTAAAATAGTTGCTTGAATCGACATAGTTAAAACAGGCCAATTGCCATTGCCTTAAATAATGCGACGGATAACTTCATGAATGCAATGTAAGTGAAATTTTATAATTTTAATTGATTCTCACACGTTTTTGTTTCCAACCAGTAACCATTACTTGTAAACGAATTGAACATGCGCAACGAATAATTATAAACGTAAAACGCCTTTCATATTTAGTGAAAACCTTAATAAAATGATAATGAGCTCGAACAAAAAAATATTACCTTTATGATTGCATTTGGCTGTTGCCCATGTTGCATTTGCCTGGCACATAACCTGGTTAATGTTTGATTCATATCCAGCGTCACATGTCACATTAGCAAGTGATCCGTACGTAGTGTTTGTTGTGTTTAGAAGCGTGTATACCCCATTCAAAACCGATGAAATGACACCACAGTCTAACACATACAAAACAACCAAAATCAATATAACCGCTCTTTCCATAACAAACCTTTGTAAGATTACGGTTTACAAGTTAAATAATTGTTTAAATCGACTGAATTAAAACAGCCTTTTTGCCATTGCCTTTAAATAATGCGATGGATAACTTCATGTATGCACCTTTAGGGAAATTTAATATTTTAACTTAACGCTCCACTGTTGTCTTTTCAACCATTTACCATTGTTTTTAAAAGCATTCAAATGTGCAAATCATAATTCCAATAGTTAAACGCCATCATATTTATTGACACCCATTTTAAAATGGCAATGAGCTAGACCCAATAAATATTACCTTTAGGAATGCATTCGGCTGTTGCCCAGGTCGCATTTGCCTGGCATATAACCTGGCTTACGTTCGTTTCATATCCAGCATCACATATCACATTTGCAAGCGATCCGTACGTCGTGTTTGTTGTGCTTAAAAGCGAGTATACTCCATTCAAAATGGCGGGAATAGCACCACACTCTAAAACATATATAACAACCAAAATCGATATAACCGCTCTTTCCATTTAAACAAACCTTTGTAAGATGAAGGTTAACACTTTAAATAATTGTTGCAATCAAATGACTTAAAGTAGGTTGTTTTCATCTTTAAATAATGCGATGGATAATTTCATGTATGCAATTTTAGTGAAATGTAGTAATTTTATTAAATGCTCCCACGTTCTTTTTTTTTAAATAATATATTTGCCATTGCTTGTAAACACATTAAACATGCGCAAATCATAATTCTTAACGTAACGCGCCATCATATACATTGAAACACATTTTTTAAATGACAATGAGCTCGAACCAATAAATTTTACCTTTAGGAATGCATTTGGCTGTTGCCCACGTCGCATTTGCATGACACATAACCTGGAATATGTTTGATTCATATCCAGCATTACATGTCACATTTGCAAGCGATCCGTATGTCGTGTTTGTTGTGTTTAAAAGCGTGTATACCCCATTCAAAACGGCGGGAATGACACCACAGTCTAAAACATACAAAACAACCAAAATCAATATAACCACTCTTTCTATAAACAAAAATTGTAAGATGACGGTTAACACGGTAAATAATTGTTTAAATAAACTGATATAAAACAGTCATATTGCCATTGCCTCTAAATAAAGAGAAGGATAACTTCATGTATGCTATTTTAGTCAAATTTAATATTTTTACTTAACGCTTCCACGTTTTTTTTTCAACCATTAACCATTGCTTTCAACGCATTGAATTTGTGCAAATCAAAATACTAAACGTCAAACGCTATCATATTTAGTTAAACCCATTATAAAATGACAATGAGCTCAAACTAATAAATATTACCTTTAGGAACGCATTCGGCGGTTGCCCACGTCGCATTTGCCTGGCACATAACCTGACTAACGTTCGAATTATATCCAGAAGCACATGTCACATTTGCAAGCGATCCGTACGTCGTTTTTGTTGTGTTTAGAAGCGTGTATACCCCATTCAAAACGGCGGGAATGACACCACAGTCTTAAACATACAAAACAACCTAAATCGT